>JASANG010001816.1:0-261233 GCA_030248215.1 Enoplolaimus lenunculus | reverse complement strand
TAAGCGTTAGCCTGAGCCTAAGTCTAAGCAGAAAATGTAATCTAGAATCTAAACCTACTGTTTTATAGACACACCTGAAACCTGGACACCTCATAAACTAACATGGGTCAAGTTTTTTGTACTGTATAATTTGAACCGTAGTTAGGCAATGATAAAGTGTATTCAGGGCGGATCTTGGATATGCGGAGTATACTTTTTATGCTCCAAAGTTCTACAGTCTTGAAGATGTTTTTTAATTAAATTTTCGAATAGGTTTAAGCTTCACCATTTTTCCCAACGAATAGAAATTTCGCAATTTGTGTTTACACCGAAACCATATTTTTTACTTTATTTGGCTACATGGTCATATGTTGGTCTGAAACGTATTTCCATTTTAAAATTTTAATCACAGTTACAAGCAATACATCCCCCTGTCTCTCAACTGAATACGACTTTGAATTCGTTGTGCAGGAGGATGACGTAATGAAGGCTTTTCAGCCGGCCGCATTGAAACAATTAACGATTTTAAGTCCTGGGTCAAGACTTTTTCAGCCAGCCGTACTGAAACCATTGACGATTTTAAGTAGTAGGTAAGTTCTCGCGATATTTTCTTTTTGAAAAATGCTTTAAATACCGCATGCAAACAAAGCGGTTGGAAGACGCTGTCGCTACAATTCATACAAAATTAACAAGCGGACACTGAAAGAGTTCTGTAAACTGAGTGTTTAACAAAATATACCAACAGAAAACAAAACGCTAAACCTAAAGACGTTTTAAACATAGTTATACCTTAGATATAGGTTATGACTTAGATAAGGTAAACATACTTAAACTGCAAGAATTACCAGGAACAAAATTGTGGAAAACTAATTTGATTAGAATTGTTTAGGTGGTGATCAGCAAACGGTATTGGAATAGTAGTAGGTGGGAAGATAACAACAGGATGACTGCCATAGTGTTTTTATAAACAGTAACAAGCTCCAGTGTATAGAAGAGGTTGGCAATGAGTTTTACAGGATGAGTTTCAACTTTAGGCTTAGGTTTAATTCTTCGGGTTAGGCTTAACCTCTCTGGGCTTAGAGTTAGGCTTCAGATTTGGATTATGTTACAGGCCGTATTGTCAAATGTGTTACCACCTATCGCCAGTTAGTATTAATAGGTTTTCAAACAAACCAACTACATGAGCTGCGAATTTTAAATTTAGCTTGCCAGCAACTAGGATGAAGCAAGTGCTAAAAATGTGAAAAATTGGCAAATTTTTCAATTGGCAGGTAACAAATTTACAACACCTATCACCAACTGATGAGCGGCGCTAAAGGCATTTGAAAATATAGAAATAGATTTAAGCAGGACTTCACATTTAGGCTCGGGACACGTATCCGTTTTGTGAGCTTTCATAGGAAAATTGTAAATCCGTCTCAGGTAGGCTTCAGTAAAGCCTTTGTCATTTATTCCCACGACAATATTAATTTGCCTTGGTTGTTGTCTCGCGCTGTACTGCATTTAGAAAATTGTCATAGAACACAGCAAAATTTCTGAAAACTATAGCAATTTTCATTCACATCTTTATTAAATCCATACTGGACATTGGTGGATTCAAAGGGGCGCCCCGCTCTAGCTTCCCCGTATCAGGATTCAAAACCTATTAAGGTTTAGCGCTAACATGGGGTTCACTCCTCACAAATTTTTGAATATGCCACCGATGAAGCATAAGCGCACCCCGTCTTCGTGACCATTTTAGGGTCTGCTTGTTAAATTAGCTACAGCATTTTCTATAGCAGAATATTTGCTACGTCCTCTTTATTTATTAACGTTTTTGCACTATTTCATATCTTACATTCTTTATAAAAATTTAATATACAAGAGTACAATACATGCATTTTAAAAATGAGTCAAATTTTTTTATGTTTATTTTCACTGTGTAAAACCACGCTGATATCGCGTTGAAACTGTCATAATTTCAAAAAAATGTGAGGTTGCTTAACAAGAACAGTGACAGTTTTATGGGGGCCAACACTTAAACGTGGATTTACCCGAACACGACACAGAACTAAGATTTTGAATTAAGATTTAGTACTAAAATTATTGTATTTGTCTTCAAGTTCGCTTTGCTTGATTAAATTTTTTCACAGTTATATATTTTGCCCCCGTGAAAAATTTTTCGATCCAAAAATGTTCACAAATATTTCACAGGGGGTGTAATTGAAATTAATTTATCAAATTCCGCATGCGGGTATACACTGCAACAAAGGTGAGTCAAATTAACTCTATTCGAAATAGGCTCTACAGGACTATGAGTCAAATGCCACACTGCCACAGTCAAATTCGACACACTGAGTTGCACGTTTGACTCAGACGGAGTCAAATTTGACTCATTTTGTGTAGTCCCGTAGAGTCAATTTCGAAGAGACTCAATTTGACTCAACATTTTTGCTGTGTACAAATTTAGGAACGGTCGCATTTTCAAATCGCTCTATGTGGTAAAGAAATATTTAATCAATAATAACTTCATTTTTCAGAATCTGATCCCCTCTGAACTCAGCTCATATGCTTAACAATGTTTACACAGTGGGACTGAATAATTGCTGCGGCGTGAGGGGCAGCGATTATATTCAAATATTGAAAAGCTATGTTTGTCGCAAATTTGACGAGCGGTGTTATATTTTGAGTACATTATTTAATATTTCGAGTAAGTTTTGTGTGACACGAGATTTATCGCAGTACGGACGTACGACGATACTATAAATCGAGATCCATATTTATCATCTTGGCCAGGGGCCATGTATCCGACATGGATCAAAACTAAAATTTTGACAATGTCGACGACACGTGAGACCCCTAGGGCTGGACCGTGCAGGCTTTTTCTTCAATTGAGTTGTTATGGCGAACCCTTAAAACCCAAAAGCCCGGTTCTTTGAACCCCAGTTCGAAACTTTATCATTTGCTAAATTTCAATTGGCAGATAGTATTCCAGACGATATTTATTGAGTTTGATAAAAAAAGAATGCCTGCTAGATCGGCCCACGTATAGAACAGGGCCGTAACGTTGTTCCCTAAATCTAGAGCTCGTATTTTCAATTGTGTGTAGCACCAATCACAACCACGTCTTAAAATTAGTTTTCAAACCAGCGAACTGAAGTAGTTACATATGTCACACTCGGCTTACAAGTAAGGCAAAATAAAGCGCAAAAAATTTGCCGAAAATTAAAGCTTTAGAGTGCCTAGTGACAAATTTTACAGGATCTATCGACAAATGGACATAGACTTTGCATACGTTTGAAAAAATGGACATAGTTTGCGTCTTGGTGTTCTTGACCCATGTAAATAATCAGGGGTGGAACAGTGTTTCTGTGGGGCTGCAATTGTGTAACCTTAAGCTTTAGACTATTTTTTTGCTTAGGCTTATGCTTGAGCCTAGGTTTAGGCTTAAGCATAGGCTCATTCTTACGCTTAGGCTTAGGTTTAGGCTTAGGCTTAGGAATATGCTTATACTACTGTTCAGGCCCTGTTCTATACATTGGCCGCTAGATGTAAAAAAAGCCTTACTGTTTCGTAAGTTACAAGACCTATCGCCAACTAAACTACGACAATTCGCCCTCAACGGGGCCTATGAACAATTCACAACAGTACACTTCCTAATGTTTAATTCTAAGCCAAGCCTAGATGTGGATGGAATTGTACAATAGCCTATGGTTCTATGCATTTTGGTTCACGCCTCCGCCTTACCAGGCCCTGGCACTACCGCTTTTAGCTGGAGAGAACATTTAAGCAGGACAAAGTTGTAACCATAGCGACGACTTATATTTTATTATTTTACACTGATCTATAAGCATTCGAGATAGAGGTATGTTCTATTAGCTAGAGTGTATTTTAGCAGTCAAAAATTTAAACATATTTGAAAAAGTACATAATTGTTGCTTGGTTGCAATTACAGCTTAATTGTGTTGTTTATCGTAACCAATTGTTTTGTGCCAGAATATTTCTTACTTTACCGGACATCCATATTCAAGAAATGGTTTGGATTTTACCACGCCCTATGTTTGGAAGTCGATAATTACCGCCAGTCAGTTAGACGACCTTAACGCTATTAAAGCGGTTGCCGGCTCTCACAGCTTGCGGAGATTCTGTACTTTTGTCCTTCGCTTATCTGTGCTTATTTGTTAAACACTGTACACTGTGCATTTATTGCACGCGTTGGCGTGCTAAATATGTCAGCAACTCCTCCGAAATTTAGTGTGGGCGGCCCCTGAAAAACAAGAAATGTCGAAATTTCTCGTAATGAAAAATTCAATGCAAAAATTTTTTTTCAATTTTAAATTTGATCACAACTGTTGAACTAGCCGTTTGATCTCCACAAGCCCAATAACACATGTAGACTCAGCTCTGCAAGCTACCCAAACTGGTATATCAACTGCGTAATTTTTTGATAAAGTTTTTTTCGATCCTAAGTTGAGAGCACCTTTAGCAATGATAAAAACGCATTTTTAAGGGCGGTCATAAAAAGCTGAAATATGCCAAAATCGAAGTCCGATAATTTTTGTTGTAATACCCTCTGGCCTTCCTTTGACAGAAAACGACCACACATATTTGATCCGTAGGCATTCAAAACCTACCACTGAGCTGATAGAAGATATACTCTGTAAATTCCAATGAGTTGATTAGTTAATTCAACTAGCGAGTTGGTTATTTGTGAATTAATATCAGTAAACATTAACTCACTCTGAGTTGAGTTGATTCTCACTCTGAGTTGAGTTGACTCCGAGTAAGTTGGTTCATTAACTCAGAATGTATTGAATCAACTCAAAATTCTGAGTTCTGATAGGCCTAACTCAGACTGAGTGATTGAACTCATTCTGAGTTAAAATTAACTCACTGAAATTTACAGTGTACGCATTGAAAAATATGGGTCCCAACAAAACCCAATTCTATTTTGTACATGCATTTTATACAATGGTTTGTTTTATGCTGCGAGATGCCTGTACTGCCACGGTACCCTAGCACCAGGTGGAGAAATAATAAAAATATTAATGTTTATTTTATTGTTTTTTATATCTTGTGCTGGTGCTTAAAAAGCAATGAATGAATATGAGAAACAAAAAAAATTTTTTGTTCTCAAAGGTTTGATTTATTCAGTGGGTTTAAGCATTGCATGCTGAGTCATGGCACTGACAGATACATTAGGAAGATGCCACATGGGTTTTGGGTCCGATAAGGTAACCATGGTTATATCAGTTTAGGTTTGATGCACGTTTTTACTGGATGCCTAGGCATACCGGTTCAGTGATTTCAGCATTTGCCTGTAATGTGAACTTAAAAGCATTGTACTTTATTGTACATGCAGATTGTATACAATATAAATATAAATATATATATATAAATATATATATATGTATGTATATATACACTAGGGTTCACTTGACCGAGTACAAAGAATGTCAGGACGCATTCCGTACTCAAGCTATGTACACTAGCAGTTAAAACGCCCTTCTTAATCGGGGTTTATAAAGTGTATGCTTAATTAAAAGTACCATGTAAAGTTTTGAAACTGACGTTCAATTTATTCAACGCAAGTTTCAAAACGTTACACATTTCATCAAAAGAAACAGGTACTTTATAAACCCCGGTTTGTTGCACTTCAACTGTTAGTGTACGCATGATGTTGTATAAGTAGTATATAGTTCCAGTTCAGGGAATGCCCTCTGTCGAAAACAATAAAATATAAAGACACCTCGGTCCATTTCGTCTCCACTTGCCGACTGCGGATTGAATTGCATTGGCAACAGTAAAAGTTTGAAACAAAACAAATAAGCATTAACAACAACGGTCAAAATTCGTACTAGGCTGTAGCAATGATCGTATTTTAAACTCACATAACAGATGATGAGGCTTGCACTTGATAAAACATAAAACGTACCGAACTGTTCAGCTAAATTCAAAATCAAACTGTAATCCACACATTTAAAATACCTGAACAGGTAGTTTAAAACGAATGGGCTTTGCTGCGAAGTAGCGGAGTGTACTTGAAGTTTGTTAGTTCGGCCCCTGAGCCATGCGTGCTTTTACAGTTGCTTAATTATGTCTTAATTTGTCGACTGATCCTATCCAGACTGGATCAACGATAAAAGCTGTTGGCTGCGAGTTCGAAGCGGTCAACCCACGCTTGCTTTTTCAACTGCTTTGTTGAACGAGAATTTAGAACAAACATATAAAAGTGACACTACCGTGTCTTTATGATTATGGTAACTTATTTTGGGAGGTGATGGACACGGAAGGCTTAAAAGCACAATAGCCAGCTCAGTGAAACCAAATAGCTTTGGTGTCCATCAACCACCCCCATCCCCTAAGCCAAAATCTACTCAGTATATACGCATGATATTGTGATAGTTGCATTGTTTCACATTTCCTTAAATTTTTAGTTCAAATTTAACTATAGTACAGTCAAAGAAATTATAGACAATTTCACAAAATAACCGACAAAAATAATGACAAGGCAGCCGTCAGTGGTATGTTGATATATCCTGATTCATTCGAATTGTACGGAAAACACCGTTCTTCTCCTCAAATCGGTCGTTCATCTGAAGAAGCTTTAATGTCGTCCGACGCATCTCGGAAGAAACAAAAGTCTAACAGCGACTCAAAGCCACCGCAGCCAATCGTACCTCAAAAGGTGTTCTTTTCAGCAGCGGTAAGCCGATGATTCATGTTTCATGTCCAATGTATAGAACAGGACTGTAACAGTAGTACCGTTAGCAGTATAAGCATATTCCTAAGGCTAAGCGTAAGCCTAAGCGTAAGAATAAGCTTATACCTAATACTAAGCCTAAGCCTAGTACTTTTAAGCAAAAAAAAGTCTAAAGCATAAGCTTGTTTTATTGCACTACCGCAGAAAGACGTTCGGGTTCGGTCCCTGAAATTTTACATGGGCCTTTTTTATATAATATAGACGTGTAATTCTGGCAAAAAAACTGTGGTTGCTATTAAATAGTCTTATAAAATATGCATTGCAGGAAATGGTTTTTAGACCAATACTGTATAACTAGCACGAATCATACACATAATAGTGCGTGCACTAATGTTAAAAATTGTCCAGGTCTGTGTAAGGACCTATGTCATTTTCAGAAGCTCTGTAGGAAGGATGTTATGTTTAAAAGTAGATTCTTTGCAGAGTCCAAGGACAACGCAGATGTTCTGCTTACAGCGTTTCTAATGTCGCTACACTCACAGAACATAGTGCATAATGTCCTTACTCTGTAACGAGACACTGTTGGAAGGGACTGTTTGTACATTTGTTTTAGCAGAAACTATGCACAAAAAATTAAAATTTATTTCGTAGAAAGGACGATGTAGCGAGAGTCTGCGTTTTCTCAGTAGTCCCTACCGAGGGACTCTGTTTTGTCCCTACTCCCTTGAAACACTTTGTCAGGACAAAACCTACTCTGTAAGAACAGGGTGTGTGTTGTCATCAGGCCCTCGTTAGCATCGTTTTTTTGACACTGGTCCTAAGATCTTTGACTCTGGCGGAGTTGAATTTTGACTCAGTTTGTGTAGTCCCGTAGAACCTATTTCAAAAATAATCAATTTGCCTCACCATTTTTTGCAGTGCCATAATAAATTGTTCATTAATTTTCAGGGCAACCCAGACCGATATCATGATTTATTGGATCCAAGCCAAACGATCAGCGCTGCCGGTTCTGGACCAACGCCTCAATTTCCACATGGCCGCGTTAAATTTTTTGACTACAATTTGTACGCCGTCAAAAAATCGGTGTCTTCGGTATTTTTTATATTGTTTAATATCGATATCGTTGTTAGAATTACGTCTTTGTTATGTTGTTTTGATTTAAAAATCCAGGTGATTTGAAGCCATATTCAAATCAAAAAGTTTTGTTCCAAATTTGGGCCCATGCAAAGATCACGGGCGGTACGTTTTTCTTAACGACAGCAATAGAGTAAGCTTAACTTCAGACTAATTTTTTGCTTAGGCTTAGGTTTATGCTTAGGTATAAAGCTCATGCCTACGCTTAGACTTAGGCTTATGCGGCGGCTTAGGAATATACATATACCACTGTTACAGTCCTGTTGTCTACATTGGCCAAATTTGCATTAACAAAATTTGCCGAACGAAGCAACTGCAGCTGCAGGTTCTGACTTCAAAAAGTTACTCGTACGAATATGGCATATCTTACACAAAGTGATGCATATGGAGTGCTTAATGTCAGGGGGGACTAACAACATATTGCAGATATTGGCTAAAATTAACTAATTAACCATCATTTTTACTACCTAATTTCGCCTCACCTCCGGCTCCGGCTCCGGCAAGTTTCGTTGACCTCCGGCTCCGGTTCCGGCATTTTTCACCTCCGGTTGCACCCTGGTCACCACAGGTGATAATAGGTTATATCGCTCACCCTCGTTAAAAATTTCTGGATCCGTCACTGTATTGTTGTAAAATATTCCAGGCACTATTAGATGTTGCACTGCTTATGGCGAACGCGAGTCAATTGAAAACATTAATTCAACAAAAAGATCATAACGAATTCTACACTGCGTTACTTGTGCTTATTTCAATGTCAATCGCATTACAAATTATCATTGGAATCGCTCTTGTTGTTATTAGTGAGTTTGATTCAGAGTTGTAATTGGCTCTCAATCGATTTCGGATTAAACTTATAGAAAATTTGACGAATCACAATGGATTATGGACCGGATTAATGTACAGCTTCCGATGAATGCAATTTTAGTGATTTGTAAGATAGCGATCTAACGATTTTTCTTCAAACTTTCTAAAAACTTAAACTAAACTTGGTTCAGGTTTAAGTTAATCCAGCAGTATTAAACTAACTTTGCAGATTAACTATGCTAACAAATATATTTACGCTTAAACATATTTAAAATCTTACATGTTTTTAGTTTAAGCTGAAAATATTGAATTGTTAGATGTAATTAATTTCTAGGCTGCACTATATAATTAAACCAAAAATAAGTTTAACTTAAACTCGTGTAAAACTTATAAATATGATAGCTTTTGTTAAACTTACAGTTCTAGTTTGGTCAGGGGTGTGCTATACTTTACTAAGCCGGACGCCGTCTTCGCGCCGCTGCACGCCGGTGCACGACGCCGTGTGGTATTTTTAATCAAAAGTTTTACAGCGGCGCGCGGCGGCGTCCGGCAGCGCGCGGCGGCGTCCGGCAGCGCGCGGCGGCGTCCGGCAGCGCGCGGCGGCGTCCGGCAGCGCGCGGCGGCGTTCGAAAAAATTTTCACCGTGCCGCGGCCGGCGTACGGCGGCGCGCGGCGTCTGGCGGTTGTTGGCGTGTATAGTGCAGGCGTTCGGCGGCGTCTGGCGGTACGTGGCGAGTATAGTGCAACTTTTAGTCCGTCCAGCTATTTATGTTTTATATACTTAAACTAATATTTACGTTTAATTAAGCTATAATTTAATTTACAGTTTTTTAGAGAGTAATGATTTTTTCGATATTTTGTCTTATAAATGCAATTGTCTGATCGAAAAAAAAACTGATATGTCTTATATAAAGTGCAAAATTGTATACACTTAAAATACAATTTTTATTGCGCTAACATTGTACTTTCATAATATTAATTTGCAGGCAAAGTCAACATTAATGAAGCGCATGATGCCCGGCAACGATTTGCAGATGCGCTCAACACTGCAATTGTAATTGCAGTTTTTCTTATGGTTGTCATTAATGTATTTATTGCTGCGTTTGGATTTAGTCGTGGCAATACCTCAACCACTACGCCACTACTAAAAACTAATGTGGGCAGATAAAGAAAGATAGTAGCGTTTATTTTAACGGTGTATGATTACAATGTTTAAAGGTTTTTTATTTGTATTTACATGTAATTAAACACGATTTTAATGGCACTTATCCTAATGCAATTACCAGATTTATGGTACGATCAAATTCTCGTAATATTATCAACCTGTTGAATGAAATAAGAAAAAATAGTGAAAGTTTGCATAATAAAAACGAAATCTTTCTTAAAAAGTTTACGAATTTAACATTTTATCGACGATTTTTGAGCCATATCGGTGACATTTGTTCAAATCATAATTTTAACAACGATTCCAAGGCTTTATCATTTGATTCGCTTGCAGTTCTTCCCACCGTGAACCTCTGAATCGCTCAACTGTTAGAGTTTTGACCAATGTTACTTTTATGTCAGCAACAGTAAATTAAACCTACTCCTACGCCTAAGCCTTATCGCTGAAAAATATGCAAGCCTAAGGCCTAAGCCGAAGCCAAGCCTACTCTTTTATAGTTCCACCAAAACCCGGGGCGACACTAAAAGTAAGATAGGCCATAGTTTTTAGTGAAACATTTTTGATTTTTACCAATTCAAAGTTCACAAAACTTGCAGCTGCAATTAATATTTCCATTTCTGTATAATTTTGTTTTTCAACAAATCCAAGCTATAAAAAATCAGTCATTTTTCGTTGACATCATACTAACAAATTCTTCATAATTAATCTGTCCGTCGCCATCAATATCAACATCTTTAATGATTTCATCAACTTCAGCGTCACTAAACTGTTCACCCATATGTGTCATAAAGTATCGGAATTCACCGGAAGTGATATATCCGTTTCCGTCGCGATCAAATACCCGGAACGCCTCGCGAATCATTTCTGAGTCATTGTCTTTGCATATTCGTTTCATCATTGCACAAAACTCAGCAAATTCAATTGTTCCACTGCCGTCGTAGTCAACCTCGTTTATCATATCGAGAAGTTCCTAAAATTTCATTGCCAGCAAAATATATACATTTTTTAAATTTTATTTTCAAATATATATAGTACCAATGATTCGAATCCTCATTATGTCATAAGTGTGTACCATTTATCACCAGTTTAGTAATAAGTCTTCAACCAACATATGCTGATTTTGAAATTTACATATATAGTAGTAGGTTAAATTAAGGGTAAAAAATATAGTTACCGATTTTTACCGGAAACGGAAACGCAAACAGATATCTGGTTACACCTTGGCATACTCAGTTTATTGTTGCAGATGGAAAGTTGTGGTCAATGTATGAAACAGGGCCATAACAGTAGTATTGGCATATTCCTAAGCATAAACCTACACTGTAAATTCCAGTGAATTGATTTTAACTCAGAATGAGTTGAATCACTCAGTTTGAGTTTAGGACTGTCAGAACTCAGAATTTTGAGTTGATTTAACTCATTCTGATTAAATTAAACAACCTCCTCGGAATCAGCTCAACTCAGAATAACAATCAACGAAGCTCTAGAGTGAGCTAAAGTTTTCTGTTGTCAACTCTGAAATAACCAACTTTCCGTCTGAGTTGATTAATTAACTCATTGGAATTTGTAAGCCTAAGTGCAAGAAAAAGCTTATACTTAAACCGGCGCATGTATAGAACAGGGCCGGATCGTTTTCCGGAGGGGCTATAACAGAGGCAGTTTAAGCTTAGACTAATTTTTTGCTTAGGCTTAGGCTTAGGCTTAGGCTTAGGCTTAGGCTTAGGCTTAGGCTTAGGAATAGGCTCATCCATACGCTTAGATTTAGGCTTAGGCTTTAGGCTAATGCATAGAAATACGCTTATACTACTGTTCGGCCCTGTTCTATACATGGGCAATTAAACCTGTGCCTAAACGTAAGCGCAGTCTAAAGCTTAAACAAATACTCTATTGCAGTCCGCAGAAAAACGTTCCTCGCCTGATCTTTATATGGGCCAAATTTGTTACGCCTACCATTTGTTTACCTGTTCAGTAGGATTTTGGCCCAGTGACCGCATCGCGACACCGAGTTCTTTTGCACTAATTGTTCCGTTACGATCCTTATCAAACAGTTGAAACGCAGTGCGATATTCGGCGATTTCTTCTGCAGTAATACCTTCCGGCATATTGCTCAATAGTGATTCTTGTCTATTCAAGGGCGGAGGCGTTGGTCTGTTCATCCTTTCAGCTCCAAACCTTCGTTGAGTTGTCTTACCCTTCTGCCGAGCAGGTGACCCAGGCGCTGAATTAGATTCAGTTGAACTTTGAAGTCGCATCACAGTGGCGGATTGAGTTCGTTTTCGAAGAATTGGCGAATTTTGAGCAGCGCCAGGTTGGCATGATCGCGTTGGACTTTTAGTCGAGTAAGCTCGAAACGTTTTTAACGGCATTTGCTCAATTCAATTGTTGGGTTTAAATTCAGTTTGTGAAAGACAACAATTTTCAATTAGATGTTTTGGTGCAAACGGTAAAAGTTTGACCACTTGTGACACGTTACTGTGATTAATTTATTTTTAAGTTATTTTTGTTGGTAATAGCTTTAAAAGAATATATAACGCCTTGATCCTGAGAAATTTTAAAAAATGCTTGAGTTTGTACTTAGGAACAATAGTGGTCAACTTAGCATGCTGTTGGTTCAAAAATTTTAGCAGGAGCATGCAAACCTTTACGATGACTATACACTGCAAGAAATCGTGAGTCAAATTGACTCTCTCCGAAATAGGCTTTTCCTGACTACACAAACTGGATCAAAATTCCACTCCTCCGGAGTCAAATTCGACTCGCTGGAGCGACTCGAGTGAGTCTAATTGGGCTCTGGCGGAGTCGAATTTTGACTCAGTTGGTGTAGTCAGGAAAAGACTATTTCGGAGAAAGTCAATTTGACTCATCATTTTTTGCAGTGTATATTAAACACAAATAAGGTTAATAGTTTTGTAGTGAAAATAAATTTGGGCTTCTGTACGAGTGATGGGCATCGGATATTTTTTATATCAGGATTCCGACAATTCCTGACGGATATTTATCCGGTTGTCCCGATATCCGTATATCCGGATATCCGAAATAAATTTTTTATCTGGGGCTTTCGAAACTCGATTTTGCGTTTTTCGGGTTTCCTAACTTTAATTTTATATTTCTCAAGCGCTTGTTTTCACTTGTTGCAGTACAATAAGTACTTTGACTTACAAGCTGATTGCTATGAGCGTTAAAACATACAGTTATAAAAAAAGCTTTTTATTATGCAACTGGTTCAATAGTGCTGGGTATTCGGTTTAGAAGATTGCTTAACTTATAACTACTTGCGTAAGCCACATGAAATTGAATTGATTTGCATTGTCTCTGATTCTATCGAATGTCACCCTTCCATCGAACTACATGTACATGAGTGGTTTCACATTCCAAGAAGTAAGAACCACATTAAAATATACTTACGCTAAATCGTACAAATATCCGCCCATGTTACTTTTAGTGGTGTCCCGCTTTCAGCGACGGAACCAGAAATTTCTGACGGGGGCAGGCTCGTAAACGTTTTAAAACGCAATTTTTCACCAAAAAAATTTCGATTGAGAAATTTGTAATGTAGGGACCATATTATTTTTTTGCAAAAAAAACTTTCTGAGTGCGAAAATTGTAAGGCTTTTACTGTGTAAAAGCGACACGCTGAGTTGAGTTGCGTCATTTTTTGCGTCTAAATACTTGTTTAGCGCACACCATTATTCACGACACAAATGTAACAGGAAACTTTTTCTGCAATAACCAAACTTTTGGATCAATTTTGTTCATTTTCTCTCTCAGGAGGAGGTTTGCGGCTTCCTTTGCCTTCCGCATTTTGAAAACATCAAGCTACTTTAATGGTGAAACAATGCAAAGTATTGCAAAAAAATTTTACACTGTAGCATTTCGAATATACGGATATACGGATATATCCGGAGATCCGGATATCGTCTATTTTCGGATAAATATCCGGATATTTTTCATATCCGGATATCGGCACATCCGAATATTCGGTGCCCATCTATACTCTGTACACTTTTCCCGTACATTCGCAGTTAAGGCTCTAGCTAAACCTAACCTTAACCCTGATTTTGGACCTGTGGTGGGAAGTGTACAAGATCTCAAAAATTTTCTAAGAAGGCTGAGCCCCATCTTTAGAATCAACGTTTTAATTGTTTTCCCAACATTAGAATTCGCCCTCAGATGTTATGAAATTGTAAGGCATATTTTTTAGTTTTCTTCATTTAAATGTGCAATTAGGTACTGACCGGTAAACAATGTTACAAATTGCTTTTGTTAGAAATGTAATGCAAACGTTGTGCGCCAAACAGATATGTGCCCCATTTGCAACTGGGATGTCCGAGACGACAATTTCTGTTCAGGGCAGCCCAAACAGCTGCTGGAATGTAAACTGTTAAATAATGGCTATTCAGGCTTGATTGTTGTTCAAGAAAACGTAGTTGCACAATAAATATTTTTTGGCAATTTTTTGGCATGAACATGTTTGTATAGTATAAAGTTAAACGAGGTTACAACGTTATGTGGGTAATGCTGTTATTTCTGTTGTCTTGATTAGCCAATTAAGTTGTGCCTCTGCAATCCTTCACCCCATATAAACCTTAATTACTGTGCAAGTCAGTTTTCTCGAATATAGTCAAACATGAACAACCAATCAAAATTAGTCTGCATTCGAGTAGTTGTTTAGGCTGCCGCGAGCAGCAATTGTCTTTTGGGATGCCCCAGTTGCCAACTGGAGCAAATAGCTCTTTGGGGCGCAACACATATACGGCAATATATTCACAATAATTTCATTTGAAAATTTTAAAACAAACGCGTAAAGACATTTAAAAATACTTCAAAAAACACACATAAATCGCCATTTAATCAAGCCAAAAAGTAAAAAATTACAAAAAAATATTACGTAAACAATTGTTTACTTCCCGAGTATTAATACAGATATTTATGTGGCCATATGAAGGCAAACAATAATGTAATGCTATTTGATACATCACAAACGGTTTAGGTTCTGCCGGACCGGTAAGCGCAGGGAATTCAATAAACAGTGGTGCGGTACAAAAACATTACAGGCTCTGTAGTTTACTGAGTCAAATTCGACTCCGCCAGAGTCAAACGCACGGCGAAGTGAGTCTTCAGATCAGGCCCTTTTATAAACGTGGCCATTGTCCCAAAATAGCAATGTACCAGGAGTATGCACAGCAAATATGATTGGGGCAATTGGGACAGCGGGACCGCTTCAACAGTTCGGTTTGGACTGTTATATAATGTCAGAGATCATTATAATTCAAATACGATTACGGAAGTATAAGTCAAGGGATATCTTCACTGAAAAGCTTATAATTTTATTTAGTTTTAAATTTTGTGATTGTTTAAAATTCTAATGAAAAATTAAACATTCCATTGTTTGTTAAAAATTTGGAATAAAAATGAACTATTTTTCATGCTTAATTTAGCCATTTTGATGCGGATAACGATCGATTCTATTATTTGGAGAACGAAGTTTGATGTACGTTTTATAACTTTGTTGAATGCTTTTTATATTGAGAAGTCTGAAAAAATGCCAAAATTGTTGGTATTTTTGCAGTGATCCAAGATGGCAGGCTTCAATTTCTGTCTGGAAACAATAGCACAGACTGTGCGGTCCGAAAACATAAACAAAAATGAAACTTCACCCATCAAGTAATGGAATCAGTTATCATTTTCATTAAAAACATAAATTAAACATCCAAAACAGTTCATATGTTTAAAACTTTCAAATAAAATGTTTAATTTTTCATCAGAATTTAAAACAATTTTAAAATTTAAAACGAAATCAAATTTCATCCGTTTCATTGAAGGTATTCCTTGTCTTTATACGATCCTTTTTTCGGGTTTCGTCCCAAACTCAAGCAAATCACAAATTTCAATATTGGTCGTCTCATGAATTTTTGAATATATACAAAAAGGTTGTAATGAATTTTAGTATGCAACATTTTCTAATCACAAAATCGGGGGGTCACCACCTCTTGATGAGGTACCAAAGCGTTGAGGTTTATGCGTGATAAGTGTGGCAAGGGGCGTCCAGGTTTCTGGTGGGTCTATAAAAGAGTAGGTTTAGATTTTAGATTACATTTTTCTGTTTAATCTTAGGCTTAGGCTTAGGAATACGCTTAATCTACTGTTACGCCCCTCAAAGTAACATTGGTCATAAGCGTTAATGGAATGCGGTGGGAAATTTTTGAATCAGTCAAAGTGACCTGTTACATCTACATATGAAATAGAAACAAATTTTGGCCAACATTACTTTTAATGCCGTAACAGTAGGTTAAGCGTATTCCTAAGCCTAAGCCTATGGCGTTGCAAAAGCGTATTCCTAAGCCTAAACCGAAGTCTAAGCCTAAGCAAAAAAATGCAGTCTAGAGTGTAAGACTACTCTTTTACAGACCCACCAGAAACCGGGACGGCCCTAAAACTTAAACATGGGCCCAAATTTTAATAACTCAAATTTGTTAACTTTTATCTTCGGCAAAATTTTGTTTAAAAAACTGCCAATTTCACTCGAGTAGTGAACTAGTAAGCATAATGATGTTGTATCAATGTTAAAAGTGTGGATAAGGCTTCAGAAATTAACCTATATTACGTTTATATTTGGCATAACTCTTCAAAGTACAACTCAAACGAAACCTTACACTACTTTTATATAAAATAACTGCGTTACAGTATTAATGTTCAATCAAAACATTAATGCTACTATATTTTGATATTATAACAAGAGTGGATAAATTTCAACAAGAGTGTGCAATTGGATACATTCAGTTTTCAAAACAATGCTCCTACTAGCGCACGTTGCGTTTTCAGCCTGCCCCTCGACGCTATTTGGGGGTACAGTTCAGCAGTTGTCTGAATTTCAAGTGTTGAAATATTCAACATGGCAAAGTTGCTTATACTTTTAAAACATATGCGTATTCTACAAACGTTTCAAGCGTTAAACTACCCTCTTGAATAAAAGGGGTCGGCCAAAAACGCAAACGTCCGGTAGTACGTGTAAGCATGTAAAGACATGCTTGTCCGTGATGTGCACATGCAATATAGTGCAGTACACTGAATGTATTCTAGCCGGCAGCATACGATCAACATATAGTCCACGATAGAAACAGTTGGAGAGGCGGGTTACGTGGCGCAGTGGTAGAATATTAGCTTAAGGATCCGTAGGCTGAGAGTTCGATCCCTGTTCTGGAGGCCCGCTTTTCCAGCTATTTAGTTAAAGGTCTGAAGTCCCGGTTCCTGCCTAGACTAACAGTCTTTAGTTGCACACTCTTGTCGAGAGTTATTATCGACTCTTGAAATTACACACCTGAACATATATAAAATAATCTAGTGACTGTCTAAGATTCTGAATTTTATAGTGGCGCTATACTTTTTGACCATTTTAACGCCGTACGGCGTCGCATCCATTCATTAATAAACCTCACTTGCGGCGACAGACGGCACTGCACGACAAATATAACGGTACCGTTACAACTGCATCGTCTAACAGCTAACATGTTAGCTATAGTATTTGATTATTAAATAATCATCGAGAGTCGCTATGCATATGTGTAGTCTGCTGTATAAATGTAAAGAAAGTTGTGACCAAAAATTGTTCTAAAACTGAAAGAACCGAAAAATAAGCCAATAAAAAGACTTAAATTTAAAAAAAGATGTTTAAAATCCTAAAGTCGTTTTAGCTGCAGCGTTTTGAGTTTTACTCACAGATTAAAACTGATTATAATATACACGCTCACAGCTATTACTACAGATTCAAATTTTGCTCGTTGGAATTCCTAAATTCCATTATAAGTATTGCTTTTCAGAAATTAAATTGAAGAAGTTAACATGAAACTGCGGGATGGAGGTTACCCGTCTCATTCACACTTGCAAGTTTTTACAGCTACGTTTCAGTGCTGCAAGTTTTATAATGGATTTCGAACAAAACTTGCGACTGCAAATTGCAGTTTACGAGTTGTGCTGCAAAAACTTGCAAATATAAGTCTATAATTTAGGTTGAGTAAATGCTTAAAACTAAGCAATACGGAGTGTCGCTGCAAAATGAACACAATGCACCGTAGCCAAAAATTCGTCGCATGGGTGTGTGGCGCAGTGATTACAGCATCGCATTGGCACTACATTTGTCCTGGCTCCCCACCGGCTGCCGAGTGTAAATTTTTTTCAGGATTAAAATCAAACATAAGCGAATTTTTGTTCCGATATCTCAAAATTTCACAGTTGTTTAGGGGCTTCGCCTCGAAACTCAGCACAACTAACTTTCTATGTGTTTTGGCGAGTTTTAAAAATGCGTCTAGCTTCCCGCTCGCTTCCCTCGCGAGTTTGGTGGGAGCCCCACCCCTGTTTGCTCCGGCAGTGCTAGCAAATTTATCAAGTGTGGGGAATACAAACTGCCAATTTGGGTACAGAGGGATTACCCCCTGCATCTGTCTGCCTATGGACTTTCTAGGCTGCTTGTGCATTTCCCCCACCAGAAATTCCTGAATCCGCCACTGTGGATTTAAACTCCGATGTGAACTTTATTTCAGCAAAAATTTCGTCAATTTGCTCTAAACGGCACTGCGTTAACTTTAATATCTCTTGAAGTAATTTATATGCAAATAAAGTTTACTTTACTGATACACATTATAGTAGTGAAATCAGTCATATTTTGAAATCTTATAAAAGTGGTTGTTTCCGCACCGAAATTATAGGGAAAATTAAAAAAACATCTACAAAAACACAAATAGTCAGTCAGTAACTGTCATCTGGTAAGCTCAGAAACTTCAAATAAATTTAATCCCATACTTTTACCATCAAAAGTATAATTCAGCTATAAATTTGAAAAGACCCAAAATTAACTCCAAGCCTTACATTTGCTGACCGATGTAAAGATCAGGGGGAACGTTTTTCTGTGGGACTAGAATAGAGTAAGCTTTTGGCTTTAGACCAATTTTTTTGCTTGGCTTAAGGCGTACGCTTAGGTTTAGGCTTAGGAATATGCTCATTCTTACGATTAGACTTAGACTTTAGACTTAGGCTAAGGCGTAGGAATATGCTTATAATACTGCTGTTCTAGCTTTAATAATATCGAGATATATGGAATGTATAGCAGTCAAATAGTGGTCAGTGAGAGGGTGTGAAAATCAATGACAAAAGCAATTGAGTCATTAAGTCATTTATATGGAAAAAACTTTTAGTTTACCTAACAAAAAGTAATTTCAGACTGAATTGCTTGTGACACTGAATAAAAATCAATTTTATGTAAGTGTTTTATGTCTATAACAGTTAAATTCCTGTGTTATGTATTTAAATAGCGTTATAAGAAGTGTTCCCGTACTTTACCTAAACAAAACCGTCAAACCCGGATTTTTTCGGTCCCGACAATTCTCTTATATTCGGAATACACTATATAAATATATATACATATAATGTATATATCTATATATTTAATATTTATTTGTGTATTATGAAATTTTACTGGCTTTGATATATACTAGGTAGCATTACAGGCTATTCTGAATAAGCATTGAACAGCATTGAAGCCGTGGAGCTGCTATAGTTTCGTGTACAAACTGAATATACAGAATTTGGTCTAGCAAAATTATGCTGAAATTTTTGGAATCATCAGATAGTGTATTGACCATAATGAAACGAGAATTAGTGGCCTGGCAGGGTAGGTGGGGGTGGTTGGTTATAGTGATGGATTCCTGGGGCACAGCCTTTCACGACTCTCATCAGGAATAAAAAACAAAATTTTTTGTCTGGTTTACTAGTAAAATTGTGTCTGACTTCGCGATCGCTTGGCTTCGGAAGCTATCTTTATGTTACTGCGGCCGTTCAGAGATTTTTGGATCCATCATTGCTGTAATAATTCATAAAACGGATAAGCCCAACAAATTTAAGTTCACAAAATTTGAAGGAAATGTTAACGAATACGTGGCTACTTTTTATTATGATAAACATTTATGAATAGGGTGGCACTCTTAGACAACCCCCCTCGAACTTAAAAGATCTTGGAATTCAAATGCTCAATGTATGGCGGTGTGCGTGGTAGTAACAATATTGAACGTTTTGTTTGAATTCGATTTGGTATATTCATAGGATTTGCGTGTGCATGGAAACATATAGTCAATTTCTGGCATCCTTGAACAGATGTTTGCTTAGAAAGACTGTTAACGTTAATATGTTTTTTTAATTTAAGTATTGCTTCCAACTAAAACTTTACCGCAAAGTTAATTAATTAACTCTGAAGTGTGATACATATTAAAAGCCGTATTCACACGTGCCAGTTTTTGCTGCGAGAACTGGCAACTGCAAAATGCACGCAGAACTTGCATTTTTTCATCAGCCAAAGATAAAGCGGCTGTAACAAATTCAGTGAACTTGCATGGTTGTTTACACATGTGAACTAAATTCCTAGCTATGATTTTTAATGAATTAATATTTTCAGCTGCATGTTTTTCGAACGGGATTTTGGACGAAACTTGCAAGTGCATGTTGCAGCGGCAAATTCTCGCAGCAAAAACTTGCACGTGTGAATAAGGCTTAACATTTGCGTTCAAATTTATAAAATATTACAAATTAAATACCAGGTGTATTCTAAAAGTGGTTGAAATCAGGCTGCAAGCAGAGATGAAAAGTAGCAGAGTCTGAGGTCAATACATTAAGACGGAACCGTAACCGAATGTAAACCAAACATAGGTGGTTAAAATTATGACACTTATTTATTTTCCACTCCACAAATAATTTGTCATCAGAGCTGCCGGTTCCCCTGAGCCCCCCTTTAGCTTAGCTAACCCTAAACAGGATGTGTGGCCCCAAACTGACATACAATAGCAATCCATATTGGCACGACTGGAATTTCTAATACAGGATTTTTAGACTTGCGTTTTGCGATTTAGTCTGAGAATCGCTAAGTGTCGAGGGCTTGGGAGGCGGCAGATCATCCCATCTGGCTTAGATCCCGAAAAATTACGGTGGCTTTGAGGTGTGGCCTCGTGAAATTACAGAGGGTTCATTGAGGCGGCAGTCCCCATTGATTGAAAAGTAGAAAAAGTGGCAATACTACACCAGATTCTGAAACGTTCTATTTTGGAACGTTCCCTGTTGTGTTAAATTGACAACAGACAATGCACTTATTTTCCCCCACATCTCAATTGTGTGAGGTGGAAAGTAAGCAAACGACAAAATTAAGCTAAAATTTACTATAGTTTTTTATAACGCAGAATCTATAAAGTGCTGTTAAAAATTTAGTTTCAAGTTCTCTGTTACGAAATCTGCTCCAACGGTACAAACAAACTAAGCGAGGGCACCTTTGAAAAATTTGCCTTCCGAAACAGCCGGAAATTTTGGCAAATATTGTACCAGAAATGGACCTGATCAACCATTTTCTGCCGGAGCCGAAAATTGCCTAACAGAAACGGAATTCAACAATTAAATAGCTAATCGAATTGGTTTTACCGACGGGCTTTAGTTTAATTTGCTATATTCCAAATCAGTACTCTCTAAACGCCGTTTAAACTGAGTTAAATTTAACCTTAAGCTATCTAGCAAAATTAAACCAACTTTCTAGATTAACTAACCTAACTGGCAAGTTACGCGTAAACGCATTTGAAATGTGGAAAATTTTTTGCTTTATCTAAACTTTCTGAAACCTGGAAAGTACATAATAGTTCCTGAGCAGCACTAATATCTTAAACCAAAAATAACTTTTGTTTAGCCCTAAACTTCAAAATATGTTAATTTAAATTAAACTTATAGTTCTAGTTTAGTTATTCCGTTCAACCATTTAAAATTTTACTTAAACTCATATTTAAGTTTACTTACTTAAACTATGATTAAAATTTTAGTTTTTAGAGAATACGCTTGAAAACGTGCTGGCCCTTGACCAAACACACTATATGTTATCTAAATATCTGTTTATTAAACTAAAATATATGTTTTGCTTTTAGCAAACTTCTATAAAATACTATTTTTTGTTACGCCAGTCAAAGTAAATGTGCCTAGGTCAAATTAGATAAATCAAAAAGAGTTTCACCAGAACCACATCGAACACACGTATAGTAAACAAACGTAGACACAGACAAACAAACATACAAATAAACAAACACCTAATGTAACCTGCCAACTGACTGACCGGCCAACTAACCAACCAAACAAACCAACAAACATCAAACACACAAAAGCAAACAAAAACAAAAAACTTTCAAACAAGCAAACGCGATCAACGCATTAACGAGCCCATATACGAGCCGTCAAAGGACTAATAAAACCATTAAACAAACAAACATTAAAGACACGCAACCAAGCAAGCAAACAAACAAACAAACAAACAAAGAAACAAACAAACAAACAAACCGACAAACAAACAGACAAACAAACAAGCAAACAACCAAACAAAATGTTTAGTGGGCTATTTTCCAACGGCGCACCCGGCAACAGCAACGTCGGCAGCGGAACGCCAATCAACGCATCTATGATCAAAGAAGCAAACGAACATTTGGCAGCTCTGATATCTCGGATCGAGGATTTAGAGTCTCGGGTCGCCGAACAAAGTGAACTGTTGGAGCGACGCGATGCCGAAGCTCGAGTGCGACTCAACTCGTTGCGAGCGGCGAAAGACGCTGAAATCGACGAGTTGCGACGCGCTGGAGAACGGCTGGAATCGCGTCTGGCACACGCTGAACGTCTGATTTCAGAACGCGATAATACTATTGCGTCGTTGTTGTTTAGGTAAGTTTCGAGTAAAACCCTTGCTTTGCGCTATTTATAATATGGCAGGGTTCCAACAGGAACTAAGTTTTACCGGAATCGGAACGGGAACAGGAATTGTGTTTTTGCAGGAATTCCGGCCGGAACAGGAATTCCGGTTGAACCCTGTAATACAGATATTTTTCATCAGTAATTTGGTGAATGTAAACACATTTTGCAAGGACGCTGAGGTGTTATAATTGCATGCGTAAAGCTTTCGATATACTGTATGGTATACCGCAGCTCTTACACGTGTAATGATAATACCTCAGAATTCTTTGGAAGGATGCTGATGTATCATAATTGCAAGTGTAAATGTTGCGATATACTTTAGGGTACTACGCAACGTTTATACTTGCAATTACAATACCTCAGAATACTTTATAGACAAACTAAAATGCAACACCGGTATCTATTTTTTGCGCTCAGCATTCAGTGGGTCGAAAGTTACAAGGTCTATCACCAGCCGGTGGCAGTTGGTGCCCAGTGGATAAATACATTTGAGAATATGGGCATAAATTATCAGTTGTTTTAGATGCAGCTTTCTTGACGAAGCCGCCAGTTATGCTCCTTTGCTCGAAAATCTTGCAACTTGCCTCAAGACAGCTTTTACATCAGTGGCGTCTGGACCTGGTCTTACAACAAGCACCAACGGCACCAATCCGGCAAATCAAACAACTCAACAAACCCACTCCGTCTCGGTGGGTAGCAATCAGCGTAATACTGCTGCCACAGTGCCACAACTACAACCAACCACAACAAACGCTCTGATAACTAGCAGTGGTTACCAACCGCACTCGATCCAAGCCAACCAGTGGTCTATTGGTGTACAGCGCCAACAAGCGGCGACGGCAGCAAGCCCACACTCGCGTGTTCAACTCCCGGTGTCTCCTTCTGGAAATCGCAATCAGCAAAATGAAAATAAGCAACGTATGAATGTTTGTCATCAACATGTGCGATAAATCTCAGGAATTTTGTCAAAAATACAAATCGCATCTTGCGTTTCGAAGAAACCGTTTATACTGATGCTAAGATCGCGTTTGTGCCAACACTAAAAATGGTTACTTAATAGCATTTTGTTGCTGTAGTCATTTATTTGTGATGTTCTACGCATTCAAAATGCGTTATACAAGAACGTGTTTGGAACGCACAATAAGTATAAATAAAGTCAATAGCGTTTTATTTTTGACACGATTCCTTAGTGGAGATGAAATATGAAATTAATATACTAGTCTGCCGGCTTTGCGCAATGTGTAAAAGTTAGAAAATGCACAACAATTTGGGCCCATGTTACTTTATGGGGCGTCCAGGTTTCTGGTAGGCCTATAAAGCAAGTAGGTTTAGATTCTAGATTACATTTTTGTGCTTAGGCTTAGGCTTAGGAACTCCTTTTTGCAACGCTTAGGCTTAGGCGTAGGTTAAGAAATACGCCGAATCTACTGCTACGCCCCTCAAAGTAAAACATTGGCCAAAATTTGCACGCAAACTTTATTTTCATAGATGAATCAAGTTTAATTCGTGAGAAATTATTGTAAACAACGTACTGCTGGAAAATTGACCAAACTACGTATATGGAGCATTCCAACTTTATTTATATAGATTAGCGCAAGAGGTTTTGATGAATTCTCCTTAAAAAAGCGTGTGCTACTTACCGGTTTTTCGTTGGTACAAAATGTACCAGAACGCGTGCATGCGATTCCCATGAAATTGCACTTTTATGAACGTATTTGCCAGCCAATTATTTTTTCATTATGAGCTTAAGTTTCATAGCAAGTGTGATGTTTGGGGCTAACCGTTTTTCGTTTAATTGATCTTCACCATAAGTGATGCTTTGTTTAATATTGCGGACCCATTAAACTGTCTCGACAGGTTCGCTATTTCATCGCCGAATGCACGACACCATAGGCCCATGTATAGAACCGGGCCGGATCGTTTTCCGGAGAGGCTATAATAGAGTCAGTTTAAGCTTTTGACTATTTTTTTGCTTAGGGTTAGGCTTTAGGCTTAGGCTTAGGCTTAAGCTTAAGCTTAGGCTTGGGAATAGGAATAGACTCATCCATACGCTTCGGCTTAGGCTTAGGCTTAGGCTTAGGCTTAGGCTTGGGAATAAGAATAGACTCATCCATACGCTTAGGCTTAGGCTTAGGCTTAGGCTTAGGCTTAGGCTTGGGAATAAGAATAGACTCATCCATACGCTTAGGCTTAGGCTTAGGAATATGCTTATACTACTGTTCCAGCCTTGCTCTATACATGGGCCGCACCGTAACTAACGGTTATATTAAAAAATTTGCCAACCATTTAAACTGCAGCTGTTGAACAACCCTAAACTAGATTCCTGTTTGAGTTCAGCTTGCAAAACCAACAACTTTACATGCTGCCCCCACCTTTCCCACAACATTAACGTCTAGAACCATATAGCGTTTCTATTGAATCCAGCCAAATTTATTTATCACAAACACAGCAGGGGGGTCACCTCCTGTCATTTCGACTCTTTAAAACTTCACAAACAACTCGAACAAATAAACGCTGTAGTGAAAGCGTTAACTTTCTCGATAAACTAAGTGTTTTTTATTCGTGAAACAGTTAATTTTCAACGCACAATTTTTTATTTCAATCTAAATGCACATCAATATATTGCTTTTTATACATAAATAAAAACGGATTCAACGCCCAAATTGGCATTGCAATCGCTGTAATTTTGGTGCAATTATGCAATTAAACGTTATACTGAGCGCAGTAGCAAACCTGGCGTACAAAGGGTCCACAAGGTCGCGGTTGAAATTAATATTTTAAATTAAAAAATTTAAATATTTTGGTATGGTTTGAAAAGTCACCGCGTGTTTCATATTGCGCGGTTAAACGGCTGCTCGTCCGAGTTCTTGCCAGTATAGGCCTACGTAAAGATCAGTAGTGATGGAACATTTTTTCTGCGGGACTGCATTAGAGAAAGCTTAAGCTTTCGGCTAATTTTTCAAAGCCTTAGGCTTTGGTTTAGGCTTAGGAATTTGCTTCTGCTATTATTGCGGCTATGTCCGATACATTGGCCCCAGCCTGTAACACCGTACAGAATCTGTTGAGTTAACATATTTTTGATAATCTGAAGATGTCTGGGTTTGCTAGAAGATCTTGCAAGGTAAGTATTCAAATACGGAATTTTCGCCCCAAGTTCACTATATTGACCTACACACTAAAGCCAAAACCAAAACCTAAGCCTGAGTTTAAGGCTGAATATAAGAAGCCGAATTTTAAGCGTAAGCTTATTATTTAAAGTTTCTTAATCCAGGCCTCTGTCTCTCCGTGAACAGCACCCTATAATTAATCCAAACTTTAAACCATATCTCAGATATAAAACTGTATTTCAATTCTAAGCTGTAGAATTAAGCGAGTTCACATGAGCACTAGCGGCATATTGATAACGACAATGATGGCCACTGTCTAGAGCAGGGTCGTAACAGCAGTATATACATATTCTTAAGCCTAAACCTTAGCCTAAGCCTAAGAGTAAGAATGTGCTTAAATCTGAGACTAAACCTAAGCCTAAGCGTAATAATGAGCTTAAATGTAAGCCTAAGCCTAAGCGTAAGAGTGAGCTTATACCTAATCCTAAGCCTACACAAAGAAATTAGTCTAAAGCTTAATCGACTGTATTGCATTCCCACAGAAAAACGTTCGGACTCTGATTTTTACATGGGACAAAATAATTGTCAACGGTACTTTAACAGACCATTTATATACAATTTAAAAAGGTTCTAGTTAAAAAAATTATCATTTTTATTTGGCCCATGTATACAACAGGGCTGGAACAGTAGTATAAGCATATTCGTAAGCCTAAATGTAAGCATAAGCAAAAAAATTTGTCCAAAGTTTAAACTGACTCTACTATAGCCCCTTCGAAAAACGATCCGGCCCTGTTCTATACATGGGTCATTTATTTCATTCATCTCAAATTTTGGACCCGTACCTGTACATTGCGTCATAATTTTGGTACGCTGAGCTTAGCGACACCGTTTTCAGTTTGAATCTGTAAATATTCAAGCTGGTACCATAACTGAAATCGTATTAATACAACAGTAATGCGCAATAATTTCAAACAGTGCACGACGAACGCTCAAGTTTCAACTGAAGTTGATTCTTGCCATTTAATTTTTACTGAAGACAATGCTTTTTCTCCTACTCGTAATGCGTTTACCTCGTTGTACGGTAACCCGCCTGTGGTTCGTTCTTCGAATTGTTTAAACAATCCAATGACGTTTGAGAACAGTCCTACAACTTCGAACCTGAACTGTTTCAATTATCCAATCATAAGACAGCAACAATTAAACGAGCGTTTAACTCAAACGCCTCGTGAAACGCAATCTATTAACGATACGGCAGTGAAATTAAGAACCTCGAAAAGAGTTCAATTTCAAGATAGTCGCTGTAAGCTAGAACCAAAACAAATCGGTAAACGTAGAACAAAATTACCAAAGATGCAAACAAAATGGACTCAACCCAATCCATTTCAACGTGCCCGCATTCCGGTTATGGTAATTGATGGCTGTACTCTGTCATCGACCAGTAAACATCAGTCATTTATGAAAGGTATAGTATACTTATATTTGTAATAATTCAAAGCTTTTGGAAAACTTGCAGTAATAATTCATTTCAGAATGTCTCAGACTATACGAAATGCTTACGGTATTAAATAATGTAGCTTCAAGTGAAAAAAGCCTTCAAATTGGCGTTGGATTTTTTAAAACAAAGCCAGTGCATGCCCATTAAGTTCAACGTGTTAAAAAATTTGTAATAAATAATTATTTTCTAGAATCACGCCAAGTATCGCGACATCTTAATATTCCGCGACATTTGGGTAGCTATGTTCATCGAAACTCATCATGGCTGCATAGTTTTCGGCGTCGAATTGGTGAATGGGCAAATCATACAACAATTCACGGTATCGGAGAACTGCACGAAATTCCTGGACTCACAGTCAAGCTTGTCTGGTCGGCGTTTTTGATTGCTGCGTTATGCGTTCTTACGGTTGAAATTTATGATCTGGCTTTTCAGTTTGCCTCAAGTAGGAAGCGTGGGTGTCGACTACTAGCGGTTCCAAAAATTTCTGCAGTATAAGAATATGCTGGCTCATAGCGTGCAGTAATGCAATTATTTGTTTCTATTGCTACAGACAATATCTGATTCTCAAATATCTTAAAGAATCCAGCATACACACCCCAAAAATAGGCAAATAACAATTGAAAAGATTAGGGGAAATTGATGATTTTTTCTACAGATATAATACATAGCAGGGTTCAACTGCAGGTCTGCCTCCTGCTCTGGCAGAAAATTGACCTTCGGCTTTGGCTTTGGTAGAATTTCTGCCAGAGGTTCAGGCAATTTCGGCAGTGTAATTTTGCATAACTTTTATATTATTTATTCGATTGGTGCATTTTGTTTTAACTTTTGGTGCACGAAATTTTGCAAACAATAAAAGTAAAACCAAAAGGTTTAGCAACACCTTACAGATATTTGCTAAAATTAGTAAATTAAACATCATTTGAACTTGTACATATTTTCGCATCACCTCCGGCTCCGGCATCTTTCAACTGTGAATTTCTGGCGGGTGGGATGTTATGGTATTGAAACTTCTTACTCCAAGACACCCCTGCTCTGTATACGTATATGTACAGCATGAACGCCGACGGAGGTTCGCTTGATGATCTGTATGTTGATGGTTCGAACCCAACCTGCACCTGATTTTCCACCTGCTTAATTAAAAGGTCTTAACCTCTCTGTATGTTGATGCTTCGAACCCAACCTGCACCTGATTTTCCACCTGCTTTATTAAAAGGTCTTAACCTCTCGATAGTTTCCATTCAGACCGAATTGAAAATATGACTGCTGCAATTTTTACAACTACAGTGGAGAAATGAAATAAAAATTTATGAAACACATGAGTTCAAATTTAACAAGGTAGCGCTGTACTTGTTGACTACTTTACTGCGGTCCGGCGTGGTTCGGCGCCACCTGGTGTCGTTCGTCCACGTACGTGATTTGCTATGACGGCACCATACGTCAAGTATACGCCACCGTTACGGTTATTTGTAACGGATCAGGTTACAAAATAGATGCAAATGTTTTACTCTGAGCGGTCACAAAATAAATGATGGACGATGCATTAAATGTTTTCATAGATGAAAGTTTTTGCAACGAGAACTTGCAGCTGTTGATTTTTATGAAATGGTTTTCGAACAAACCTTGCACGACTGGTTAAGGCTTTATCAAATTAAATATTGCAGAGGATACAGCAACTCGTATGGGAACAATTGCAATCAAAGATTATCCTCCGAAAGTCACTTACTGCACAAACCGAGCAATTGATCATAATATTGTAGAGCGGCTTGGACTTAACGAATATGCAATTATTGATTTTATGACAATTTATTTTGGAGGTAAATACTACGGCTGATGACTAGAGACTGCGAAAGTTTCGTGACATATTTTAACTAAGATTTTACTAATTAAGTATTCACACTTAGACACAAACTTTGTTGATTTTGTGAAATTGAACGATAAGGCGCTGCGGTCAAATCATTTTAGTAGTTGTCCATGTACAGAACTGGAACCACGTAACAAGCCAAGCTGAATGGTTGGGACTGCAAAAACACTAGGCACTCGTAGAATTTACATTGCATTTTTTGCTTAGGTTTAGGCTTTACGTTTACACTTTTTCAACGCTTAGCCTTATGTTTAGGAATATGCTTAATCTAACATTACAATCCCTTACAAGGAACATTCGTCAACGTTTTACAGAGATGAAACATTTTTACGTTCAAAAATGGTAATGTTTGTAGTGTTTCTATGCAAGCAATGTTGCATCTGTCGCCAGTTGTTGATTAGTGATTTCACGTTCACAATAAAAAATGATGACGTTTAAAATTTACACTGCACAAAATGGTGAGTCAAATTGACTCTCTCCGAAATAGGCTTTTGGTGCTTACGCAAACTGAGTCAAATTCGACTCCGCCAGTGTCAGATTCGACTCACTGAGCGAGTCGGCTGAGTCGAATTTGACTCTGGCGGAGTAACATTTTTCACAACTGAAATATTCCAGCATCAAAATTAGCCGTTTCCGAAGAAACGGTTCAAAAAATAGAACAATCACGTGCAGCAGCTGTGGCTCTGTTCCACTCGTTAAATATGACATATTTCGATGATCTCATGGACGCGATTACTCGGCCGTCAAGTGAAATGTTTGAAGGTCCGTCAGAGTTCAATGAATTAGAATCAATTCGTAAAGTTGGAACAACTTATGGACCGTGTTATGAAATACGATTTAAGCAGCCACAACGAAAAACGTACGGGATTGGCTCGTATCAGTTGTTTATTCGTCGGCCAGAAATTGCACAATTTATTCGAACGCTGTACAAAGGAACGTTTACCAAAGACGATATGTATTTTATTTCGTTCGGTGACAAAATTGTACCGTATAATATTGACGGTAATTGTGATGCATCGGTAAGTAACAGCAAGAGTCGATGATCACTCTTTAACAAGAGGGCCACTGCTACTTTACGGGACGTAACAGTAGATCAAGCGCATTCGTAAGCCTAAGCCTAAGCCTAAGCGTTGCAAGAATGTGTTCCTAAGCATAAGCGTAAGCTTAAGCCTAAGCCTAAGCAAAAAAATGTCATCTAGAATCTAAACTTACTCTTTTATAGACCCACCACAAACCTGGACGCGCCTTAAAGTAACATGGGCCAACAAGAGTGTGCAACTACTGAAATTTGTGTGGTACAAAATGTATCACCGGGCGTTGCATTCATGGCCGATCCCACCCCCTTGTTTAGTGGGGGTCGGTAGCACATGAATACCACTAAGTTAAACTAAAATGGAAGCTTGTTTGACGCCGCATATATAAAGCGTCATGGTTCGCACGGTCGTACCTCCCTCTAAATAAAGGGGGGGCTGTCAAAAACGCAACGCGTACCGGGTACATTCTTTTCAACACAGAATGTGCCCAGTTGCACACTCTTGTTAAATAGCGATTATCCACTCTTGGTAATAGCATTCATGGATAATGTCCACATGTGTGCAACTCAAGCGCTAGGCCATAACACAAAATGTACCACGGTGCGTTGCAGTTTAGCCAGACCCCGTGATCCGTGGAGGGTGTCACACGGAATACATTGAACGTTTGCTAAAAATGCATGAATTGCATAAGAATATAACAAGAGCATTTAAGTGCCCGGCAATTATTTTTCATTTCTCGCAATAAAGCAAACCTGACCCCCTCATATATAAAGAAAGAGAACGCCCAAAAACGTAACATGCGCTGGGTACATTGTTTTGTACACAGAATCTAAGTTGCACACTGTTGTTGATACCGTTATCAACTCTTGGTAGTAGTAACTTTGTAGTAGCCACCACACCGGGTGGCTGGCGCACTACATACGCTGGAGTTTGAGATGTCAAATTCAATTTTAGTAAAAGGTAGGAGTAGTAGTTTTTTTATAAAATTCCGGATTCGATGTTTTGGCTTGTATGCATATTTTTCTCCCCGCAAAAATTGAAGGATCACCCACGTGTCGATATGCAGCTGACTCTAAAAAAACTTTTCTACCCTAACATTAACAAAGTAATGTCTGAAACAAATGAAGTTAAAAATCAAAAAACAATAAACACTTATTGATTGTTGTGTATGTTTCCAAATGCGGAGTCTTGGCTGCGCTCATGAGTTCAAACCGACAGTAAAAGCACTTTCGGTTTTTATGAATGTTTTTGAATACAGTAAATACTTTACTTTATGCGTCGTTTGAACGACAACACCTACACTTGTCGTCTATAGCCTGTGCGTTCCGGCCAATGTGAAGAACACGGGCGGAACAGTATTATAAGAATATTCCTAAGCCTTAGCCTAAGCCTAAGCGTAAGAATGAGCATATTCCTTAGCCTAAGCCTAAGCCTAAGCCAGGCAAAAAAATTAGTCTAAACCTTAAGGATACTCTATTCTAGTCCTTTAAAAAACGTTACGCACCCTCATCTTTGCTTAGTCCTGCGTTCCTAAACACTGCGTACACGAGTTAAAGTAAACGATGTATTATATTTCAGGTTAAAGCAACATTTCGCAAACGTTTAAGTAGCGACGCCAATCCGTGCTTGAAGCCTAACGAGCGTCCGGTGAACGTTAAATTATGCCAAGATGCATGCAAAAACAATCAAATGCGCCAATGTATGGGATGTATTATATATTCAAATACATCACGAACGCAAGATTATTTTTGTGGATATCTTGATTTTCAACGCGAACTTGCAGCCAATGGCAGCGTTAGCCGGTGTTTCGAATCAACCAATGACGTTTTGAGCCGATGCTCGGAAGCTTGCGTTCGCCGTCAGCCGTGCGACGATTGGCTGTTTGATATATTTGTTCTGCCGAGACAGTTTAGAGATATTAAAGATAACAATAACGAGTATGAGGGGACCGGGTCGCAGCTGGGCAACCATAAACAGGGGGCGGCGCACATCCTTTAGTGTGCGTTGTATACCGATGGCAGAAACCTTACGAACGAAGCGAGCTGAAGCTTAGTAATTCGTACGGTTATTTAATCATCAATTTTTGAGTTTATGATTTGGTCTATGCGTAAATTTTTGTGACCTCAAAAATTGGAGGCTCCAGCTACAGCGCCACTGGGTAGGAACAGGGCACGAACGGGATCTATAATTTTTCTAACAGTCTGGTGATTGTCCAGTGACCGTATTTTTAAATTTGTGTAGTGCCCAACGCCAGCTGTAGCAGACCTGGCATCATAAAGCCAAATAACTGTTTAGTTAAAAAAAATTAGCATGTTTTTGCATTTTAATTTGTTGCGTTTTCTAGTCTAAAAAAATTATCGCTAAACAAGGGAGAGTTGTTTTGACCTCGTGACAACATCAACCTAGGACTCGCGAAAGCTCTTTAGATTACCTTTGGCGGGGGGTGGGAGCAGCATCTCACCCACTAAACACAACTCTGCAAATATTACGCAAAGTATGCAAATCGTTAATTCATTTATCTTTTACACTAAAGTATTGGGTTATGATTAATGATACGAATTGTTTTATGTTAATATTGCGTCCATAAAGACAAAATTGGTCAATTTTTAATGTTTTTCTACTTTTAGAACGTACGCAATTCTGACGCTAACAGTTCACGAGCCGTATGCAAGTGTCTTCATGGAAGAATACTACACGTATCCTATAGAACAATTTGTTTCTGATCTGGGCGGCCAATTAGGGTTGTTTTTTGGTGCATCAGTCCTTTCAGTCCTTCAACTGGCGTATTTCTGCTGTTGTCTGCCTATCGTTGATAATCATAGTGAATTTGATGCGTGGGAACAAACAGAACCAGACAGCGTGGAGCCAGTAAGAAAACGTGGCGTGCGAAAGCGATCAGTGGACGAAGAACAACAATTGTTCAATGCAAGCATTAGCCTGGGCAGACCTTCTGGGGTGCCGTCTAATGCTAGCGGTTGCCCTACGCAAATTGGTAAACATAATATTTCGGAACTAATTGACGTATTACTAGACACAAAATTATAATCATGTGCTTATGCACCTTTTGAATTTTAGGCATCGCCCATAAATTAGTGACCAAACCTTTACTGCTGGTTTACTCAGAACGCAGTGGTAAGGAATCGTGTCAAATATAAAACGCTATTTTGAACGTTTTTCGTGTCTGAAACAAGTGTCTTTTAGAACACTTTTTTGGGCCCGTGTTACTTTTAGGGCCTTCCCGGTTTCTGATGGGTCTGTAAAAGAGTAGGCTTACATTCTAGACTGCATACAGCCCTAAAAGTAACATTGGCCCTTTTTGTTGTTTGAGAAACCGTGGCAAGGATAGTTTGCGTAGCTGGGCGCCATTAAGTAAACGCTTTTTAGCGATTGTCAAAACACTTTTGTCTTATCAACATAAATGATCGCTTTTTTTAAAACGTAAAGGCGTTTTTGCATTTTTGCCATGATTCGCAACTCGAAAACGTCAATTTCTTTAGCCATATGAAAAAAATATATCACTTTGAACCGGTTCAATAACAACGTGGTTGGAAATATTCCAATTTTTACTAAAGTGTTATATATATATAGATATATATAACATATATACCTATATATGTATATACCAGGATGTGAAATGATATAGTAAAAATAACGGAAACGGAAAACAAATATTGAAGCAGTAAAGTTTCAATAATGTTTTATTTTTCTGCCAACACAGTTGAGTCATGCAAATAATCACCGGTTTTATTAAAATTGTTAGAAAAAATGGCGGATGCAGCTATTTTAACGATTTTGGATAAATTTCGTAATTTTTATTTCATTTCGAACAATTGCAGCATATCTGTAATGAAAAATCGATATAATGAAAACTGAAAAAGAAACCGAGTTTTACCAGAAACGAAAACAGATATGCGGTTTACACCCTGGCATATATTAACACTACAGTTTTGCACAGAAACCGCATTTTCAAAATCGTAACGCTAAGAGTTGCGCTATACTTGACGTCCGGTACTGTCCGGCGCCATCCGTCACCGTGCGTCACCCGTATGGCGCCGTACGTCGCCGTGCGTCACCCGTATGGCGCCGTGCGTCACCCGTATGGCGCCGTACGTCACCGTGCGTCACCCGTATGGCGCCGTACGTCACCGTGCGTGCGGCTCCGGTCGTCAAAAACAGTATAGCGCAACCCTAAAACGCATAGCTCGCTAGTGTAGCAAAACAATATTAGCATCAAGAAACGGTACTTTCAAATCGCTAAAAATCGGTTGTATTTCTGACACGAGTCGTAATACAACAATATTTTAGAAATAAGTGCCAGTAGTAAATATTGTTAAATTCGCCCGTTCAACATGGCATTCACAGTTGACGATCTGTTTGCATAGTGTTTTTTGAACATAAAATACAAAACTTTGAAGCGGAAGTTAAATCTATTACCCCAATCATTTTTTTGTGTGCTCACGACAAATAGTGCTTAACAAACGAACGCTGTACAATGGAGCAATAAAATATCATTTGATAATGAAATTTGTTGGCGTTCGACTGCCTGAAACTTTAACTTTTTGAAACTTTTTCAATTGTTTTAAAAGCAATATGACACGGCTGATATTGCGGATGTTTTTCGTGGGATCGGGGCGGCGTAGTAGCACTACGCGGGAACACTAAAAACAAACGGGGTCTTTCGTTATCCCCCCAGCCTGCGCTTGGCCAAAAATGTTTCGAATTTGAAAATTTTTGTATATTTGTGCTTCTCATGATATCTCCTGATCATTCGATACCGAAATTTTAATTTTTGAATTATTCAATTTTTTAAGGTCTCAAGGTCCCGTTTTGGACCCAAAAAAAATTTGACAAAAACTTTGACAAATTATATGTCATTCGATGCAACGTGCAGAGCTGAGTGCAGTGGTGTTAAGCGTGTCGTAATCAGACGATTGGCTACGAATTGTGGTCAAATAACTGATTTGGCGACGACCCAAATCGTTGACAGCGCGTCAAATCAGTTGTTTGAGAATAACTCATTAACCAATCGTATAATGGCAAAAAATTTTAACATCATTGGACGCAGTTCCTCAAGCTGCATCGAATGATATATAAATTGTCAAACGTTTTGAAAATTTTTTGTGGTTTTCAAGGGTGACCTTGGGGTCTTAAAAATCGAATTTCTGATTTTTCAAAAATTCAAATTTAGGAGTGAAATAAACGGCGGAGGTCATGAGAAGCTAAAATATGCAAAAAATTTCTACATCCAACGATTCTTGGGCAAACGCGGTCTGGGTGGCGGTAACAGAAAAGACCCAACAAATCTCTCTATAGTTGTCAAATTTAATGATTCTTCTCAATGGCGAATATAAGGGGGCACCCAGGTCATGCCCCAAACAGGCACCAAAACGCAAATTTAATATCAAGAGTTTGTATCAAAATTGCGTTTGGAATGTTAATACTCGCTTCAGTCAACAGGTAATTAACTGATATATATAGATATATTGCCGCAACTTCTGTCATAAATTTCTGCAATAGCTACTGGTTCTCTAAAGTTTCACATTGAGATACCTGTATCGACGGTAGTTCCAAACCTGAAGATATGATTACAAACTGAGTTTGTAATAAACTCCCAATTTTCCAGCGCAAGTTTTTGCAGAAACATAACAGCTACAACTCGAACGTGCTATAATGTTTTCGGAAATCTGTTGTACAAAAACCTTCCTGCTGCAGGTTTCTCGCTGCAAAAACGAGCACGTCTGTGAATACGACATTAGTATATATTGCAAATCATTTAAATACCCTCATAAAATTCTATCCGTTTTGCATATGAATATTACCGACTTACGCATTATCCGGTGGAAGCCAGCGACTACGGGTATGACAGACGGAGCCGTTCTTCTACGGACAGCTTCGTCTTCCCTCTCCCCATGGACGAAATTTTTTAAAAATACATTAAAAGGGGTCTATATTCGAAGCATTTTTCTAACCCCGCCCCTCCGAAATTTTTCTTGCCGCTCCACTAAAGATCTCTAATTGTAGAGCTAATCAAATAATATATTATGGGTTAATTTTGTTCTATTGTCTAATCTGTTATATTTGAAACCATACTCAAACCACTACAGTATCTCTTGAGAACAACGTATTAATTCGTGGTATTCGCTGTAATTTATAACCTATTATGAGTGAAAAAAAGTTGTATCGATTGCAAGTTCACACGCCCTAATTTACCATTTATAGTATCCGTACGATAATTAAGTGGGTTGAAAATCTGTATCAAATGACACGCCATGGCTTTTACGGCACCTACCACGAATTAATTAGCATCTTGTGACACCACTTAGCTTTAATATAAATAGAAAAGCTTTTTTAGGAATGTTCGCGAGATTAAAAGCCGGCTCAAAACCTAAACTTTATCACTCATTGTAATATATTATACCCAACCAAGTCTCGCAACCTGAAATTATTAATAGTGTCAACAAAAGGATTTGTTTGTTGTGACGGTTTTAAAGAAAATTTTTCTAACATTGCATTGTTTTATAATGTAATATATATACATATATAATATATATTTTATATATATATATATATATCCGGCCAATGTAAAGAACGGGGATGGAGCAGCATTATAAGCATATTCCTAAGCCTAAGCCTAAGCCTGACCGTAAGAATGAGCATATTTGTAAGCCTAAGCCTAAGCCTAAGACTAAGACTAAGCCAAGCAAAAAATATTCAAAGCTGAAGCTTACTTTTTTCTAGTCCCACAGAAAAACGTTCCGCCCCGGATGTTCACATGGGCCATGTCGCCACAAAAAACTTATGCTGGACTCGACGCCGACCGTTAGAACGGTGTAGCAGCGCTTCTTATTATCTGCATTGTTGAAGCCCTGGCCCAAGCCCTGCAACGAAACGTTAAACCTAAATCGGGATGTTTGGCATGGTTGCAAATGTCAGAGAACACACAAATCCGTCGACAGCGCAAGATGCTGGCAAAGGGCTGACCAATTTTAGGAGGAACATTCTGGAAAATTTGCATTTGCTTAAGTTGATTTTTTGGGCGAAAAATTATATAACAAGGGTCTGAGCCATCTGCCCTACCCCCCTCTGATGGGGTTGGGGACGTGTTAGCTTATAACCTGTTTATCTATTATCTCCTACGTCTATATGTGGTAAAGCGTTTAATTAGCAATAATTAATGCATTCTCATCGCTGTTTGTTTGAACACAGCGACAAAGTCCGCGCATTGTCTAATGTTTATTAGTACCATTATTTCTGTTTAGATGAGGAACCGTACTTTCAACTGTGTGTGCCACATACTGAGGATCTGAAATATCAATCATTAAAATGCAAAAATCGAACTCTGTCCCTAAATTTGAAACAAACTATTAACTAATTTTAAAGCTACTTAGTCTTGTCACTAACTGGTAAGAGGTTCTATATACACAGTATTATCATACGGAAGCAGTTCCCTTGCGTCTAGAAATTTGGATTCTGGTGTGAATTGGTAGCTTACAGATGCCCCCCTTCCAATATATGGTTAAATAATGACAGTTTCGCGTTAGAAGTTCCAGCTGCTACGTGCATCACTTTAGGTGTAGCATTATTGACTTAAATTTTGATAGGCTGCTTATTGCTTAATAATTGTTTTTGCAAATCGTCAACTTTCTGGTTAATAATTGTGTATTTTGATGTTAAAACCTCGATAGATTTCGAGTGAAAGTATATATAGAGTGTTTTAAAAAAACTCGCTAATATGTTTGTTTCACCCCGTCATCAATTGCCGCTTTTAGAGGCTGCTTGTTAGATGTTCCAATCGAAATTATTGAGACTAAATAAAAAAAAAGATTCATCTTTTTTCACTTTGAGCCTCTAAAACTGTAAGTACAACATGTAGATTAAACCGATTAATTTTGCTCCAGTTTCTGTTTTTATACAACCCATCTCGCAAACCTCACAAAAACCCGTCACAGCTGTTAAGCGTAGACGTGAAATTTTCTGCTCTAATAGAAACTGTTTTTGTTATTATGTGGGTTTTAATTTTAGCGTTTTTTAACTTTTTTTAAATTCAGTTTAAACAGTACCGAACACATTTTTAGATATAATTAACTGTCCAATTTTCACGGCAGTAAAAAATTGAAGGGTAACCGGAATGGGTTAAAATGGGAACACAACGCGAAGATCTGGTGTTTAGTTCAATTTTGTCGATGCTCTCATCAACGTATTTTGCTTTATTTTTATGCTTACTTTTAATAAAAGTAATTTTTAGAAAATTAAAAAATTTCATTCATAAAGGACTATGCAATATTTCAAGTACTTCTCTACGTCATTTTGGAATTTAAATTTTTTATTACAATTATACTATCTGTCTACACCAAAATGTTTTCGCCCACGTATGCTTATATATACCGCTGTTGCGGCCCTGAAGTAAATGTTTGCAAATTTTTATACGAAACCCTAATTCCCAACCGCCTATAAACTAAGAAGTGCCGCATTGCCTATGATTTTAAGACATTTTAGCACAATTTTTCATAAATTACTTAAGAAGTTTAAAAAATCGATGATGCCTCACCGATAATTTTCCCTTCTTTAATGATTCAAAGCTGATGTTTACCAACGGTGTTAATAGATTGCGTTTTGGGTTTCCCAAGTTGCATTTGATTTTGAGTACTAAAAACATTTCGATTTTTACTGCAAGAAATCTTAAATTTCTTGCAAGCAATACAAACAAGCCAAAGGACCTTTAAAAATAAATTTTGCAATCAAACACACTTATCAACGGCAAAATGTTTTATTTAACCCATAATTTTTGAAGTAATAAACATAAAAGACTCTCTCTCTATTTTAAATGGTACTTTTATGATTTCAAAAACAAATATTTCATTTTAGTAAGAATCGTCAATTTGTCATAAAGTTTTCAAGTGCTTTTATATACATATGCATATATATGTATGTATGTATGTATGTATATATTATATTTCCGAGTATTTCATTGTTTGAGCCGAACGGTGAAATCGTGGCCGGATATGGACCGTTAGGGAAGGTTGATTTTGAAGCACCACAACCTCGAGGACTTTAAATGTTAAGAGGACAAAGTTCATATTTTTAGATTTATTTATAAAAATTAAGTGAAATTTATTAACGCCTGTCAGTGGTTAATTTAAATGTCACTGGAGTTACATTTCAACTGAACATAAATAAAAAAATTTTCCAAGCTTTAAGTTGAAAAGAATGTTGTCTCTAGCCATAGTTGCAGTTGCCGAATGCAGATTTATCTTGCTAAGATTTGATTTTCAGTGTGATTACGGGTTTACGATTTGGTGCAAAATTAGGCTTGCGTAGTGTTCAACGGCGGTTTCGTTGTTTGGCGGTTCTGTGAAAAAGTCGATTTTAGACTATATTTTTTACTTAGGCTTTTAGGCTTAGATTAAGTTTTTTCACACTTTGGCTTAAGCTTAGACTTAACAATATGCTAAATCTATAGTAATACGGTGCTAAAAGTAGCATTGGTTCCAAATTACATACACACCGATAAATGTGAGTCAACTTGACTGTCTCCGAAATAGGCTTTTCGGGACTACGATAAATGAGTGAAATTCGACTCCGCCAGCGTCAAACGTGCTACTCAGTGAATCGAATTTGACTCTAGCGGAGTCGCATTTTTACTCAATTTGTGCAGTCCCAAAAGCTAATCTTTTACTCTTTACTAGTTCCACCGAAAAACGTTTCGCCCCTGATCTTTACATGGGGCCCAAAATTCTTCCATATATTTTTGTATTTTATCTACCGTGCTGCTGGTCAAAATTTCAGACCTACAGCAGCGGCAGGTGTTAACAGCATCTATTACTAACTGGCGATTGGTGCTGTACTTATTTAAGAAGAATATGGTCACTGGATGTAGTAAAAGCTGTCAAGACCAATATCGCCATGACAACACTAACAAATCAAACCCTAACTTGTAGGTTTTGACCGCTCGGTGTATTTTTATAGCTAATTATTGGTAATGAAATTCATTAATCAATTTTAGTAAAATATATATTAGCATTTCTTTGATTTTGACAACGGTCGTAAATAATCTACGCCAACTCTACAGAGGCGCCAGTCCCTTTTGTGTGAATTATAGTAGATAAACCCGTTTGTTTCAGTCTTTTTTTCGCTGCTTAGCTTGTGAACTTTGTTGTTCGAACTAATCTGGGATCGGGGTATATGAGAGGTGTTTTTTTCATGTTATTAGAATAACTTTGGCTTGCTGCCAAAAAATCCGCCTACTGTAGTGACCCGAATAAGAGGGGTATGATAGTATGGGGGGTACCCATTTTGAGTCCCAATCAATAGGAGTCCGTATCCCTAATAAGACTACGTAAGCTAACCGAATAACAGGGGTACCCTCTGAAAACGGTAAATAAATATCAGCCCCCTCTTATTCGGGTCACTACAGTAACTAAGGAAACTGACATTAATTGAATAATTAGCAAATGTACTTACCTACTCTATCTACAACTCTTATTGTAGAGAAATAGACTCGTATTGATTCAGACTCAAAATATGGACTTACTTACAGTCAGTAATTTCTGACGGGCACGCGGTCTGACAAATGTTATGAAATGCAATTTTTACTGTATGCTATATATGATCCAATTTTTGAGGGTGAAAAATGTAAAACATGGACCTTATCATTCTATTACGAAAATTATTTGACGAATGGCGTACACCCCTCTCGCCACCTCCCTTCAGGAATCCACTAGTGCTTAGGGCTCATACTGCATTCTCATCGTATTAGTTTCGCTACAGGATCCAATCACAGAAGTTGCTAATTAAACTTACAAATATTTTGTCGCAATTATGACACAGTCAAACTGGAGGTTGGGCGATATATAGCAGTAAAAACAGCTGCAAGGGTGAAGCGAGCGAGAAGTCAAACGCAATTTTTGCGCTAAATATTAATATACAAAATCTTGGCTTTTTCCCTGCTGGGAGTCAAAGCCTGGGTGCCCCCTTAGATCTGCCAGCAACCACAGATAATAAATTTGGTAACGGACAATGAATTAGTATAGACCAGAGTCGATAAGACCCCCACAAGCTTTGTGTACCTTAACGAGACATAGCAAATTAATGACGGTACGTTACTGATACCTTTGACAGCGACAACTCTGCTACATTCGTTAGCGTGCCTTTTGTAAATCCAGGCCAAATCCTTTATGCTTATCTTCTGCTTACCAACGGTACGTTAACAAATGCGGCCAATGTTACTTTGAGGGGCGTAACTGTAGATTAAGCGTATTCCTAAGCCTAAGCCTAACCCTAAGCGTTGTAAAAATGTGTTCCTAAGCCTAAGTCTAAGCCTAAGTCTAAGCTTAAGCAAAAACATGTAATCTAGAATCTAAACTTACTCTTTTATAGACCCACCAGAAACTTGGACGCCCCTTAATGTAACATGAGCCACAAATGCAGCAGATTAGTCGTCGTCAAAAGTGGCATTATTAAATCCTGTCAAATTCCTCCTGGATCGTCTCCCCCGGTTTTACCTACTTTCGCACCCCTGGTAAAACCCATGCCTGAACAACATGCCAATTGCCGAAGAATAGAGTTGAGTAGCGATGAGAACCTAAAAATACAACAAAACCCAATGTTTTGCGTAGAACTTTGTTTTGAAGCATTGAAAGTTTCCCGCGGTACAATAATGGCAACATTAGAGTCAGATCATTAATTATTGAACGATCCGTTGAAAATAAACTGCCAAATGTTGAGTATTAAACGCTCGACTCCGCTCCGCTATATTTCCCTTTGAGCATGTTTTTAATTCGACATTATTGCCAAGAGTAACGATCTTTATTTGAAATTTGTTTAATTAAGCATATTCCTAAGCCTAAGCCTACACCAAAACCCAATCGAAAAACTGGTTTTAATCTTATAAGGTTACTCTAAAATATGGTCTAGCTACGTTTAACTCGCTGAGCTGTTTGTTTTTGATCATTTGCTGGGTTGCAAAAGCAAGACTTCAGTCGAATTCTGTCTTAAGTCAAGATTTTACTTAAGGAAAATAAACTGCCAAATGTTGAGTAGTAAACGCTCGACCCCGCTCCGCTATATTTCCCTTTGAGCATGTTTTAATTCGACATTATTGCCAAGAGTAACGATCTTTATTTGAAATTTGTTTAATTACGCATATTCCTAAGCCTAAGCCTACACCAAAACCCAATCGAAAAATTAGTTTAAAATCTTATAAGGTTACTCTAAAATATGGTCTAGCTACGTTTAACTCGCTGAGCTGTTTGTTTTTGATCATTTGCTGGGTTGCAAAAGCAAGACTTCAGTCGAATTCTGTCTTAAGTCAAGATTTTACTTAAGTTTAGTAGTTTTCACTTTATTCGGAGGTTTTCAATACGCATTTGAACTTTCGCAAATAATCAATATTTGCGGCAATCGGTGTTAATATTGAGCTACTAGCGGTAACTTTAAAACAGGACACTTCTCACCTAAAATGGGCAGTTAATTTACCAAAAATTTTGACATATAAAGTTAAGTCCTTTTCTTTACCTAAAAGTCCAAAATCAATTTAAATCAGAGGTCGACTTAAGTCATGTCTTCTGCAACCCAGCCTTTGTCTGCTGTAACAGCATATATTATATAGCTAATGTGACTCTTGGGGGCATCGGTTTCCTCGATTTAGTACATCAAGCGTAGCTTATTTTACTGCCGCAAATACTAATTCATTGAAGTCTTGCATGGTTATAGAGATTGTAGAATCCTATCAAACGTACAGTATACTATGAGCAAATAAGTCAGGCCCGTAGCCAGCTCGCCTTGCTAGGGGACAAAAAAATTTTCAGGAGGGGTATACAATGGTTTTTTCTCAACTTACAAGATATGTTGAAAATTTGTTGGGCGCGAAAATTTGTCCAGCGGGGCGGAGCCCCCTTGGCCCCAAATGGCCCACCTTGGCCACGGACGCGAACTAAGTGTAGACTGTAGATGCCAAATATTACACAGTAAGCAGTGTTTAACAATTATTAATTGTATGCATGCAGTACAAAATTGCCGTAACTCGTTTAGGGCCCTTTCGAGCTTATGCGTCAAGCTCCTAATATTCCAACTGCGATAGTAAACGCTTCACATCCAAAAGTTCGGGGCTCGAGTGTTAGCTGGAAATGAGATTTGAGACGAAATTTCAAATATTCGTGCGGCAAACTTTGCAAAACCAAATGCTACTGAAAATGAGATCTTAGGTACTGTAACTGTTTCAGTTTGCTCGCTGTCCTTACGTGTCAGAGGGCTCTTGTATTCTATTCCATTGTAGATTTGGGCTCGGCAAAGGCTTTCTTAAGCCTAAGTCAAAAATTTTGTCTTATCTTTCGCCAATGTCTAGGACTGAGCCTAAGCCTAAGCATAAATTTTAAGTATGATTGTGACGGAAGTGTACAAAAAACTGTGCCAGTGTTATGCCAATCCTAGCTATACATAATAAACCTGGCCCATGTTAACAATAAGGCACTGCGGAATTTCCCAGTCTCCCAGTGACTCTGTCTTCTAGTGTCCCAGCCTCCCAATGCTCCAGTCTACCCAGTGTCCTGGTCTCCCAGGGCCCTAGTCTCACAGGGTTCCAGTCTTCCAGTTTCCCAGTGTGCCAGTCTCTCAGTCTGCCTGTGGGTAGGCCTCTATAATTATTATTAACATGGACCTCGAACTTAAATGTCTATTTTTGGCCAATTGGAAAACTGAAATATACACATTTCGAACCAGGAACAATATGGTAATAGTTCTCAGCTGCGTGTTTAAACGCTTGAAATTTGTGAAAAAATTGTTCGGTTGAGTAACCCTTTCACACTTCAAAAATACCATGCTGGTTATTGAGCAATTTTAAGCTCCGACGATTTGATAAGTGTATTTTGGCTAAGTTTATCAAAACCTTTTTTCAATTCCATATGGTTATAAATCACCAGGTACACCATTGTAAATATAAACCTAAGCCAGAAAACCAGCGGTTTGCATAAGGGCAAATGTAGGCCCTGGCAAATCCAATAAAGCATCTTGCGATTAACACCCAAACAGGGATCTCAAACCAAAATTTTGTATTGTATAAAATTCGATTTAGTGCTAAAATTGCGTTTGGCTTGTCACTCGCTTCATTCGTCATCTTTCTTTCACTATATTGCATCGCGTGCTCGCACGAGCAATGGCAGGATCTTCAATTATGAAATAAAACTCAGAAACCATGTTGAATAAGCTTTCGTCAACTGCAATGACCAACATTTGAAGATATATATTTAAGATTAGCATAGAGATAATTTATCCGGTTCGGATAATGTTTGAGCCTCTTGGATCAGCCAAGTTGTTTTACAGCTAGATTTTGGTCGGAAGTGAAAGTTAGCCAAAAATAACTTGCTATCGAAGTTTTTTAATACCATTTTTTGCTTGAGTTTTACAGCCGCAAAATTCCGCTCGAATTTCTGCCGTTTTAACGCTATTTTACAACTTTAATTTATTGACTTTGTGGACTGCGTTTTCGAACGTACTGTATATGGTCAGTTAACGCCATTTTCAACAAGCAATAACCATATTTCTAAGCCGGAAACATATTAAAAAAGCGAGAAATTGCAATTCAAAGTGTTCTTTTGGGTTTTCAATTCTTTCTACTAAGCAACCAAAAACAGGTTCAACGAAAAGTTTACCTGTTGAAAAATACAATACTTAACTTCGAACGCAAGATAATTGTTTTTGGTAGTTCATTGAAAATTTCAGTTCATTTTGCTGAAAATTAACGCAATTTTTGCCGTTAGTCAGGGCAACTATTGATTTAAATTTCGAACAACTTTAAAATTACTGTATGACACCATCAAATGCAAAATTTTTGCAGAAATGTTAAAACTTGACTATGCGAAAGCTGATACAACCGTGATACATACGTACTTTGAGCGACGTATCTGGCTCTGTTTAGATATTCCTGTTGTGTAACAGGTTTTTTTCACACCGGTGCTTTTAAGCATTCCTTAGAAGCTTTGATTTGTTCACTAGTAAAGCTTATTTAGTAAAAGTTACAAATGTCACCTACGACCCCCTGAAACTCAGCTGTAACATGAACCTGTTAAATATATATACATACATATATAGAAAGAATTTCATAGTAGATAAATATATAAAGTTTGGCGAAAAAATGATAACAATTGCACCGTGTATAGACGTCAGAATTTGTTGCTTTCAAGAGCAAAACATTTTCTCGCTGGTGATGTTGGATCGCAGCAATTTTCCTTCAAGTAAATACCCTTACGACGTAAAATCTTGACTGTTTTGGTTCGATAGGTCAGCGGCCATTGCTATACAGCGCCCTGCCGTACGTCCATGTCGTCAAAGGTGCAGAGTTCGTTTGATTTCCCGATGGACAAATTTGCTTTCAAGATTCATTGCACCGGTTAAAACAGCGAGCGAATATCCTATATTTTTTTCAAAAGCTTTAATCAAGCGAAGATCGAAAACTGTTTTGATTCGATAAATTTTTTTGCTAAAGTTCATTTCTATTAACTTTTGTTAATTTTAAAGATAAAGAAAGTTACACCTTTATACAAGTGCCAAATGCACAGTCCCACCTTTATATATCAGAGTTTAAGCGGAGATCTGCCTCCGGATCCGGCAGAACGTCGATCTCTGGCTCCGGTAGAATTTCTGCCGGAGGTTCGGCTAATTTTGGTGGCGAAATCTTGCATAGTTTTAAAAAGTTTATTTGTTTTGTACGTTTGGTTTTCGCTTTAAGTTACAATTTTGAAATAAATGCGTTTTTTTGACATTTGCATCGTTAGGAATGCAACTATGGCGTAGAGCTGCGTTATTAGTTTTAAAATTAACAGATTGTAAGAATGCGTAAAAAATTTAACATCAGTCGAACATTTTGAATTTTAAAAATACTTTGCAATTTGAGACATTTGAGGTCTTGAGAATTTGGCTGGTTTCATAATTAAAACAAAATTGTCTTAAAAGATTGGTAAATACGGAAATTTGTCTCACACAATGCAATGTACTTTTGATCACCTCAAGATGGTTAGCTATACCATCACATCTATAGATTTCAACGCCGATCCAAGCAAAGGCATTCCACCAAGGTCCAGCCTTGGGGAAACCCTATAGCTCGCAAGAAACGCTTTGACTTGCTTGCAGCATTGCGAAATGCACAAATAAAGAAATGCAACTAAGAGGGCCAAATAGGTATATAGTCTTTGTTTTTTAGTCTTAAAATCTTATTTTTTTGCATTAATATTTTTCGGTTTTAAGAAACTTTGTAGTATACACATATTCTCAGCTAAAGTTGCTGGTCAATTTTGTTCAAAAATGATGCACATCTGCCAATTCCGTTGTTTAATTCGTCTACGTATATACTTGAATGCTATTTCTTACCTTAAAGCACTCGATAAATATTTTGATTTATAAAATAATAACAGCTTCGCCAATGAGATTATTTTATTTTGAAAAGTGGTTGACTCCATTGCAAATTAATCGAAGCCGTGAAATGATACTTGTTCAAAATCAAGAGTACATGATACAAGAGCGTATGCAACTTTTGTGGTTCCACATGGTACAAAATCTACCTCGGCGTGTTGTGTTTTTTGCAAACCATGGAACTTTATGTTATCCGGTATTAACAAAAAGGAATTTTTGGGTTATTGCATGTTACAGCGACCACGATGGCCAAAAACGCAACGCTCGTTGGTTCATTTTATACAATGGGAACCCCAAGAGTTGCATACTGTAGTATCATACACTCTTGGTAACACGAATCGTACAATTTAACGAAAAATTAAATATAAAATATTTCGTTTCCACAACTTTAGATAAACAACTGTATGATAAAGTTATATTAAAAAATTTAAATTTTTCTCACCCGCAATGTCTGACGTTGCTTCTCCCGGCACCAGCTCAGCTGACTCAGATACTACCTCAAACAATTTATCTCTCATTGTCGACTCGTTAGCGCATTTAGAACACAATTTGCAATATTATTGCAACGCAACTGCAAACATACGCGACGATACAATTGTAGTTGCATGCTGGAGTTCAATTGTTGCATTTGGTATCGCAACAAACATATTGCTAATTTTAGCAATTTTGCAAAATACTAAAATGCGTTCATCGACATCGTATTGGTTGATTGCATCGCTTGCTATATGCGATGTTGCAATGTTGTCAGTCAGTGCAGTACTTTTAATACCTGCAACTGCACTTCATGAGCAATATGTTACAACCAGAAGCACTGCAAACGCGTTAGGCATATTAATTTATGACGCATTTTGGTATACCGGGGTCGTTCACTTAATGGTAATGGCACTAAATCGATATGTAAATATATGCGCAAATCGTCAATACTCAACATTGTTTTCACCACAAAAAACACGAATTGCACTAATTGCAATGTATGCATGCGGGACTGCAGTGGCAATTCCTGGCATTTTGCCATGTTGCACACTTGTGTATAATCACTGTGATTATGCTGCAATGTATTTGTCACCGGATACTGTATACGCTTATGTTGATATGTGTGTCAATGCAGTTGCAATTAGTGTAATGTTAGCTGCGTACGCACGAATTGTATGTCATGTAAGGCGTAGTAGACTGCTTGTAATGCGTTACGATGTTCGATGGACACAATCACACGCAACAACTGCGTTGCCGACAGGCCTAAATTTTGAATATTCTACACCCGAAACTAAAGATTTGTATGTAGATCCGGAAATTACTAGGCTAACTAATTTTGCTAGCTATGATCGTACGGAATCAATTGAAACTACACGAAAGTACAGTTTAGATGTTGGAAGTTGTAATTCAAAATTTGAAACCCCAATGGGTGAATTAACTGAACTAGAGCATTGCCAGCAATGGTCTGCATCAGATCAGCGAAGACACCAGACAGTCTCAAGTCTAAAGTCGCGGCTGCCAACCACGCTGGATGATATACGTCATTTATGCTGTTGTTCACATTATCGTGTTGCGAACCAGCGTGGGAAAAACGGATTCACTGGTCGAAAATCCCACGGTTCTGGTGCAATTAGTTCATTGAGTTCACGCGAAATACGACTATTTGTCCAGTTTTGTATGCTCGCAACGGTATTTTTAGTCACGTGGACAACATGGCAACTGCTCGCGTACGTATGGATTTCAAAATGGATCGGATTTGCAGTGACAACGTTGTTTTTTGTCAACAATTGTGTAAATCCAGTTATTTATTTAATGTTCAATCCATGTTTGCGGCATGAAATTCGTGAATTGTTGGAAATCCTTTTGTGTTGCCGCCGGGCACAAACAACTCGACGATTTCGTGGAGCGCTTGCGCTACAAGCGAGCGCTGTTCTTGTTCAACCGGCGTCGATTCGAATTCGAAACAATACTAGAAGGACAGCGACACCGCCGTCGACAGCTCAACCGAGGTTGACTCATCCAAAAATGGCCACTCACACTGGGTTGCGTCAGTTGAACATGACCAGTCAAACTGAATTGAGTCGGTCGAAGACGACAGCTCAACCTGGTTTGAGTCAACCGAAGATTTTGGATCAACAAAGGTTGAGTCAACCAGTGGCCGTAGCTCAAACTGTGTTGAGTAGATCGAAATTGGCAACTGAACCCAGGCTAAGTCAGCCGACGACAGCAACGCAACCACAACCCAAGCTGGTAGCGCAGCCAAGGCTAAGTCAACCAGTTGTAATATTAGGTCAGCCCGCGTTGAGTCAGTTGAAAACGCCAACTCAATGTGGGTTGTCGGAATCATTGGAAGCAACACAATCCGGATTGAGTCAACACAAACGGTCAACTCAAAGCGGGTTGAGCTGCTCGATTCAACGAGCGTCGAAACAATCGAATGAACTGCTAGTGACATCAAAAGGATTGATCTACTGTTGAGACAGTTTTTTTGTTCATAACGAGTTTCTGTAAATCTAAGACAGTTCGTCGCCCGAAAACTTGTCGCCCAACACTGTCATAAAACCTATGAATCACAATCTTAAGAGTAATCCTCAAGCAAAGCATAAATGATGGGCAATGAATTATCAATTCGTTGAAATTTCCAATTACAAGATGTCGCTGGACGAATTGTTGTAATACCGTATTTAATTGGATTTAAACCTTTCTCACATGAATATTTTCTGTTTCACCTTAGACCTACTTTTATGCTAGGATTCGGACTCCAGTGACTGGAGTGGGAGGCGTATACCGTCACCACTCAGCTATAGGAGCTTGACGCTCGAGCCCGAGGGGGCTCTCACGTCTTGTGGTGATTTAGTACTATGTATACGTGTTGCAATTGTTAAACACGGTGCGATATATATTATTTAACGTATATACACTGCGCTGTGTTGCCTATAGGCAACTCAATTTGAGAAGGGGTTAATAATGATTTTAGTGGCATTTCGCCAGAAAACCATATATACATAGCACGCTCATATTTAAAGTAGAAGCTAAAACTTCAATTTCAAGCATGTAGAACAATTCAACATCAAGCACGTTGAACTAAGGCGTAGTTGTTTCGGTAAAACCCATAAAACGAGACCCATGGATAGGAAAATTTTCGAGCGGCAATTGAAAACATTTGATGCAAAATACGTTAGCGTTTCGCACGCTTGCCTAATGCAAGGTTCTTTGGCCCATGTATAGAATATTTCCGGATCGTTTTCCGGAGTGGCTGTAATAGAGTCAGTTTAAGCTTTATACTAATTTTTTGCTTATGCTTAGGCTTAGGCTTAGGCATATGCTATACTACTGTTCCGGTCCTGTTCTATACATGGGCTGGTTCTTTAAACCACGCTCTTTGACGTTTGACTCCTGGCTGGCTCCAATTGATGTAATTCCTAATAAAAGTTTGATATCCCATCCGTTCCTCCGTGAGCTGCTGACCTCCTGCTTGACACTCGTAAAAATCGTACCGATATCCCGGAGCAACGTATTTGTTGGAGATTCAATTGAAGTTTGAGTTTCGAGCCAATGTAAAAGAACATGGCCGTAACTGTAAGCATATTTCTAAGCCTAAAGCCTGTGCGTAAAAATGATCTTATACCTAAGCATAAGCCTTAGCAAAAAATTAGTCTAATGGAAAACCTTAATCTATTACAGTCCCACAGAAAAAACGTTCCGTCCCTGATATTTACACGGGCCGTGTATTGTAAGCATATTGTGTTCATCTTGGTAATATTTATGCTCGAAATAAAATTTAAAAGGCTGTTTTAATATGTTCTACTAGTTTTTTTTGGTAAATTCAAAAAGTGATATTTTCTTTCATAATACCAAGGCAGTCTTTGCCGGTATTCTTAACTGTGTGCAGCACCTATCTCACTCTAAGGCCCATATTCTCAAATGCACATAGCACCTATCACCAGTTGGTAATAGGTTTTCAAACTAACGAACTGCTGCACTTGCAGACTTCAAAATTTGCACAGAAGTAGAGTGGGTAAGTCGAATGAAATAAATGTGCTGAATTTCAAACATCACCATTCCCTGGTTCGAAAGTTACAAGATCTATCACCAACTGCTAATTGGTGCTTTAGATGGCAACAGGTCTTAAAACTGTTGTAATATCGAATTGTATTTTATTAACTTTATCATGCTTATGTAATGTTTTCCGCGCTATGCGCAGCATCTTTATAAGTAGGCGTTGTAGTTTGTTTGTTCGTTTGTTTGTTTGAAAGCCTAACGGTAAACTGATACTTACATAGGTGGTACAACTCTTTGAGAATACGGTGCCTAAGGTCGCAATGTCAGAGCTGCATGCCGCCCACGGGTACCCGCGGGTAAGCGCGGGACGGGTAAAAAAATTTGACGCGGGTAAACCTGCGGGTAAAGAATTTCAAAGCGGTGGGTGAAAATTTGTGAGTCTATCGGCATGAAATTTTCATAAAAAAACTTGAAACCAGATATTGTAAAAAACTTGAATTTTAAACTATTACTGTCTATGAGTGAAATATTATTTACTTAGCGAGTAACATCAATGCACTGGTCAATTGCAGTTGTATTTAAACGCAGATTAAAAAATAAAGGCGGGCGCAGGCGGGTAACGGGTATAGAAATTCTGTGCGGGTACACCCGCAGGCAAAAAATAAAATTTCCCCGGGTAAAGCGAAGCGCGAGTAAAAAAATCTTTACCCACTTACACCTCTGAATGTGACCGTTTGTAAGAAAGCTAACTCTTTCGCAGTATTCTAGCATATTTTTGTGCTGAATAGATGTTCTCACACAAAAGTGCATGTCATCTAATTGTCAGTTTGTGACAGGTCTTGTAAAACTTGTGAACCAGTGAACTCAAAAGGGTCAAAACAACACACGTCATCATTCTTACAACTGTCGGAACGTTTCATATTTCCAGTTGCAATGGTTTGCATGCTTGGAAAACATATTTACTGTTTACTGAGACAATGGCGGTACATTAAAGCTTTTGACCAATGTATAGAACACGGTCACGAACAACATGTGAACGCTGTATACCCTTCGCGCAGAGGCAGATCCAAAAAGTTTTGACCGGGGGGGGGGCGGGCTGGCTAATGTTATGAAACGCAAAAATTGTAAGGTAGCCACATTATCATTTTATGACCAAAAAATTTTCTGAGGGAAAAATCGTAAGGTAGGGACGTTACCATTTTAACACAAAAAATTTTATGACGGGGGGGCGTTCGTCCCCCGCCTCTCTCTGGATTCGCTAGCGCCTTCGCGTGGATCTATAATCTAGACCAAGACTAAAGTAATGTCTATAGGGACACGCAGGTGTGCAGACATTGTACTTTGTTGGGGTGGTGTTAAAATATTTTAGCTGAGACATACAAACGTTTCAGCTAAGTTAACAAACAAGGTTGAAACATTTCAACTTAGAGCCCAAATGTTATAGGGGCTGAGCATTCGAGACCCTTGACCGGTTCAATACAAGGGTAAAGATTCTAATTAATGTCCGGGAACATTATCTGAGTGCTTTCAGCGAGGGTGTTGCGGTATTACTGTAGTATTTGTTGAAATTGTGCAGTTGATGAGGCACAGGTTGATCGTCTAAGTCCGATGGATACAGCAAATCATATTGAAGGACTGGGAAAAAATTTGCTGTCACAATTCGACCTGAAATAATTCCGTCATAAAAACGATTTGTAAAACATTCACTGTTTAAATTTCAGTGAGTTGATTTTAATTTAGAATGAGTTGAGTCCTCACTCAAACGTCTGAGCTCTGAATTATGTTTTTCAGAACTCAAAATTCGGAATTGATTTAACTCATTATGAGTTAATTAATTTACTAACCCAGTATTAAATTAGCTCAGTACGACAATATGTTTCCAGTTCTATATTAACTCAGAAATAGCCAGAAATAACTAATTCTGTCTCTGAGTTGATTTATCAACTCATTGGAATTTACAGTGTTGCGCTAAAAATTAACAATTGTATTTAAATCCTTCTGGTATACTGTCGGAGCAACTAATCGCAAACTGCATACGAGCAACAATTGCAAATAATTGCACAAATGTGTAGCGTTTAACAATTATTAAGCATATGCGCTGTACAAAACGTTCACAACTCATGTGGGCCCGCTTACAGTGTACAACTGGATTTCTGCCTCCGGTTCCGGCAGGAAATCGACCTCAGGCTCCAGCGCCGGTAGAATTTTTGCCGGAGTTTCCGGCAATTTCGATAGTGAAATTTTTCATAGTTTTTACAATATTTAATATTTATCTGTTTTGCGCGTCTCGTTTTAACTTTTGGCACAATTTTGAGCAAAGAATTGCCAGGATTTAGTACAAAACATCTTAACTACCTTATGTCATCTCACCTCCGGCTCCGGCAATTTTTGCTGACCTCCGGTTTCGGCAAGTTTTAGTGACCTCTGGCTCCGATATTTTTCACCTACTGTTGCACCTTGCCCGCTTATACTTGAGTATCCAATCCTAGCTTTATCACGCAAAATAATATTTCCGATAGTTCCTGAAAAATTTTACATTTGAGAAATATAGTCAGCAAGAAAAATTTTCGAAAAAACTTTTGAAATAAAGTCTGAAAAAATTGTACAGGAAAGAAACATTTTCGTGTTATTTTTATAAAAATTGTCCAACTTTTCTGTTTAGTCACTGAAAACATTACGTTTCTGAACAAATTCAGAAATGTTTTTTGTGTGTGTTCAGTGTCGATGGTATTTCAACTCACACGTCCTCTAACGTTTAAATTTTACGTTGACCGCGCATTTCGGACAAAATAGAATATATTCATGTGAGAAAGGGTTTAATTGAGAACGTTTACCTCCAAATATTCTTCCGTTAAATTCGTCAACAACCCGTCGTGCAGCTGAGATATTGTCAAATTTAACGTACACGTAACCCTGACATGACCTCGGATCAACGTGGACCCCGGAAACGCCACCATATTTGGCGCATTCTTGAGCAACGTCTTTTTCAATTTCTGTATACCAATTGAAATCGGTTTCTCTGTAAAAATATTAAAACAATTGCAATATTAATTAAAATTATTAAGAAGTGGATGACCAGTATATTACATTTTTTTAACAAATGATCAACGCAGTAAAGGTTGCGTTGAAGCAGTGGCCCATATTCTCAAATGTGTATAGCATCTATCATCAGTTAGCGATAGGTTTTCAAACTGACGAACTTCTGCAATTGCATACTTGAGACAGAAGTATGATTATAATTAAATCTAAGAAAAACTTACTTCAAAGGGTTAAACATATTGCCAAATAATACACAACCTGGTTGCGGAACTTTACCACCGTGTAGTGGGGAAGACTTGTAGACCCATGCAGCTTTGTTTTTCGAAACTGGAGGGTATATACAGTTGGTTTCATCGTCGGAATGCCGAGACCCTGAAAAAATAGCCATTTTAAATTGATAGTTTCAGTAAATTATAATCAGAAACAACGCAAAAATTAACCTCTTCAAGGCGCAACTTTTAACAATTTAAGCCATCAGGGAAAGCCATCTTGCGCCCGTTGCGTGTCCGAGATTGAAATCTCAACTTGAAGTTTAGTCACAGATTAAATACAAAAAATATTCATGTAGGAAAGGGTCAACAAATGCTCTGAGAATATGAAAGTTCTGTGCATATGTCAACACGAGCGCATACGTGTATGTCTCTTTTTGCTGTGCAAATGCAAACAATACTGTAGTGACACGAATATTAACAGGGGAAAGGTAATACGAGAGGGTCCCCATTTTGAGCACCAATCAATAGAAGTCCGTACCTCTAACAAGTGTCCGTATAAGTAAATAGAATCCATAAATTTAGGGGCGGTGATATGAAGAACCTAATGGTGTCTTGGGTATTTTGGTTATCTCCCCAGTTGGTGTTTGCCCAAAAGATGGTTGGATTTTAAAAATCTCAATATATTTGAGCTTCTCATAACCTTCACTAGTCATTCCAAGACCAAATTTAAATTTTTGAAAATTTGAATTTTAAAGTTCCAACGTCCCCCATTCTGACTCAAAATCTTTTTGTTAAAAAGTGAAACAAATTATATACCATTCGACGCAGCTTGTGGAGCTGAGTCCAACTGTGTTAAAATTCTTGCAATCATGCGTCTGGCTAACGAGTTATGCTCTAATAATTGATTCGACGTCGCCCCAAATAGGTTGATGAGAAGCTCAAATATGCAAAGATATTCAAAATCTAACCATCTTTGGGCAAACACCGGCTGGGTAGATAACCGAAAAAACCCCTGCAGCTAGATTTTGATACAAGACAAATAAACGTTTAATTGAACGGATAGTTGTAATACCGGTTATATATCAGTAACGAAGCGCGACGGAGTGCGGGTTAAAAATGAATAACAGTCCGTAACCAAATAAACAGGGAGTACCCTCTACACAGGCCAAATCAATATTAGTCTCCTTTTCGGGCCACTACGGCAGCGCATATTTGCTCGTTAAAGTTACCCAATCACAAACCTATCAGGTACGTACACAGTTTTATATCGTGCATACGAGCACAAGCAGAACCCATATTAATAGAAACACCAACTATTTGTTATCTGCAATATTATCAACGAATATTAAGCAATGCAGATGCGCACCATAAAACACAAGGGTCGAATAAGGCATCAAGGACGAGCCTAAAATAATTATGACACCACTCTTATCCCTTGTGCCCCTCCCGGCACACCGACTAATCTTTAATACTCAGGTTTTCGAAAGAGCTTAAGCCATGCCTAAGCCTAAAAGCGCTGATCTCGGAAGGAAGTGTACAAGAGCCCTATTCTGTTTCAACATACTTAGATTTTAAATGTATTGGGTCAAAAAACAAATATACAACAGTTAAGTTCTGTCTGGTGATTCCTATCTTGCCATATCTACTGTATATACCTAAATATACTGTAATTTTTTATTTTTCAACTGTCTACATACCTAATTCAACGATATTTATACTACACACAAGATAGCTTCTGTGACAAGCTTTTTGAGTCACTAACAGGCTCGTTTCCCACCTAGAAAATTGTAAAGCTTGTTTGCAAGTCGTTGAAAACTCTTGTATGCTCCTGCTGAATAATGTTTTAGCCCCTAGCAAAGTTTCTGCGTGGAAATTAGCTTGTAGCGACATTTAGCTTTATATTACTGCATCTATGATCTGCAATACCTGCGGTAAAAGTTTGACTAGCATCAGAACTCTATTTCTTTTCATTAAAGTTGTCTTATTAAAAGTTCTAAATTCTAAACATCCTTGGTATTGTATGACATGGTGTAAGAGTCCAAAAAACCGGAGCCGGACAAACATAGCCAAATCCAGACCAGTAGCATCCGGAGCCGGAGACAGACTTCTGGTTGTATCCTGTCTGTGGTCCAAATAAAAACTTTGCAGCAGGTTGTAACCAGATAGGAAAACGGAAAACGAATATTGGAGTAGAAAAGTTTCAAAACTGCTTTATTTTTCTGCCAACATAATTAAGGCGTGCATATACTAAACGGTTTCTCAAAAAGTTTTATAAAACATATGTCGGATGCATCGAAATTTTTAAAACTTTGGTTGAATTTTGCAATTTTTGTTTCTTTTCAAACAATTGCTGCATCAATGTTTACTGGATTTATAACTAATTTTGAACGTAAAATAACACAATTTCCGTTCTTTCTATAACGGAAACGGACAACGATTTTTACCGGAAACGGAAATCCGTTTACACCCTGCTTTCGAGTTATGTAATCGTGCAGTGAGAGAAAATGTTGGAGTTTAAAATTGAAAAAAGAAATGCAACTTTCACAATAACAAGCACACAACAGAAATTAATGGGTCAACCACGATATATTGTATACGCTACTGTTAAAAATTGTCCATTCACATGTTTGTATTTGAAAGGGCTGTATAAAACAATACTGTTTTGGGTATATTTGGACTTGCAGAATGCATGCATAGTTAGCATGTTATGAGGGCAGTCCCTTCGAAGGAACTAGAGACAATGTGGACACTGCTTGGACACAGTGTCTAACAATAAATGTTCCTTCGCACAGATTCTGTCTGTATGATCGCTGTACAGAGTCCCTTCGGACAGACTTTGTGTTATGCAATAAACGAATGTCCTTCTGACAGAGTCAGGACAAATCAGTTGTCTTTTCTATAACGTATTGACAAAGTGGCATCTGTATGTGCGATAGTGTGACAAAGTATACGCCGTTCAGAGGGACTCTCTGTTGTACGCCTGGTGTACCTAGACATAGTGTGGGTGACTTTTGGATATATAATTTATAAACACTGCAATTAATGGAACTCAGGGACTCGCAATAGGGTACCATTTGTTACAGTAGCGTAGACAGTTTAACGTGGATGACCCGTAAGCCAAAAAAAGCGTCAGTACAATGAAGCAAACTGTGCTTTTGCTTTCAGTCGACGTCTACTAAGCCAGCGCATGCGTTATTTTGAAAGTTCCATAAAAATTATTCGACAATATTTCAAATTTGAACACAACATTTCTGCGAATTTAAAACAGTGAAACACATACAACACACAAATGCTTTCTGCGAGAGTGACCAATAATGAACGAATCAGCATATTTTATAGTGTTCTACACAGAGCGTTAATATTAAATTGAATTCAACGCAAAACAACAACAACAGCGAATCACAGTTGAACACTTATTGTTTTATGAGTTAAATATTTTTAAAACTTGCGTTCAAAACGAAAATTATCAACTCGCGGTTTTTTTGCAACGAGTGACCCAGAGATTCGTTCAGTTATACTCGGGTTAGCGAGTCGATAACGAGCGTAAACGAGTTCTTGTTTTCATATATTATTTTTGCGCAATTTTTTTACTGAAATATTGAAACGTGTATAATATCAAATGTGTGTAGCACCTATCTCCAGTTAGCAAGCTGCAAAACTATACATTTGCATAATGCAAGTCAAGTTCAATAAATAAGCAACATTTCTGGCAATATCATTCATTGGTTCGAACGTTACATCACCTGTCATCAACTGCTTATAGTTGCTATTATATATGTCGGAGCCCAAGTCGCAATTCAGCCCAATTCGGAATTGGGTTGGTCCAAAGCGGAGTTACGACTTGGGCTAGCTCAAGGCAGAATCATGTCTGATAAACTGTGCGTTTTGTGACTGGTTACTTGATAGTCGTAATCCTGCTTGATTCCACTTTTATGGATTCGACAGTATGCAAAGCAAACTTCGATCCTGTTGGATGGCTATGATTTTATGGCGTTAAGTTGTCAAAATGGAGAAGGCATCAAAATCCCATTGATGTTGAGTTATGGTCCCCACGGGGGATCGGCACATGGCGTCCACACGGGGAGGACATTAGTGGGCGGTGCTTCTCCCCCCAATTCGGTTGGTGCCTTCCAAATAGACTCGGTCACAAAGTAAACAATCTTGGATTGCAATTGTACCGGTCACCAAGAATTCTTCGGTGCTCCCAAATATAATTTTCTGCGGACGCCCGTGTTGGCAATTCCTGGACGGTCTGAAATTTATGTTCACACGAACGTTTGTACAATTGGTGGTTCGTGGAACCTATATACATTCCGCGACAAATACGTGTTCTATTTAAAAAAATACTGCACACAAAACAAATGTACACGAAAAAAACATGAGCACTGACTGAGTCATTCATATATCTCGTTTGGCAGAAAATAAAAACAAACGAAAAAATCATGGGTCTTTTCCATTATCCCTCGCCAGCGTTTATCCAAGGTTTGATTTTAAAAATTATAGCATATTTCAGCTTCTCATCACCTCCCCTGATCTTCAACGCCTAAATTTGAATTTTTGAAAAAATCGATTTTTAAGGTCCCGAGGTCCCCCCTTGGCACCCAAGAAATTTTTTGTCAAAATGTATAACAAATTATACATCATTCGATACAACTTGTGAAGCTGAGTTCAAGGTTAACGAGTTATTGTTAAATTACTGACTTGACGCGCAGCCACGCGATTAGGGACGTTGCCAAATGAGTTATTTGACAATAATTCGTTAACCAATCGTCTAATTACGGAAAATTTAACACCATTCAAATCAGCTCTGCAAGCTGCAACAAGTGGTGTAGAACGTATCAAAGTTGTTGGCGAAAATTTTTTTAAAAATTTGAATTTTTCAAAAATCCAAATTGTTAAAAATTTAACTTTTTCAAAAATTTAAATTTAGTCCTGGAATGATCAGGGAAGGACATGAGAAGCAGAAATATGCAACAATTTTCAAAATCGAACCATTTTTTTGCAAACGCGGGCTGGGTGATAACGGAATAGATCCAAAAGTTTAATACTGTGCATTACGAGTCAAATTGAAGTTATGGAGTGCTTGAGCCGAAAACTTCAAAACAAATTATGCCACTCCGTTTCTTTAGATCTGGATTATGCTTTCACCTGGAAGCATTACTGTGTCGTTGGTATATTCAAAAAGGACAAAGGCGGCTCAATGCGAAAGTTTCTCAAATCCAATTCAACCATTCACATGTTCAGCTTCTAAAGAACGCGAAAACATAATTATTATTTAACAATTATATCTGGGCCTGTCCTATTTGAGTCGCTTTGAAATATTACATTCTTCAGCTTGTACCATTATGCCGTCATGGTTAATTTTTGTCGTCATAAACAAGCATTTAAACATAAATTAGTAAAACAAACCGTCATTTCAAAAGATCAAAACGCTTATGGAACTAAAATGAAACCAACAGTAAACGGCGTTGGTTCGACACGCCGTTTAGGTTTTGGCCAAAAATCTCGAGGATTAAGTAGGATATAGATTTTGGTATACGCAATCGCTGCTTGTATCAAGTAAACTCAGTTTGCACTATAGAACACAGAAAAACATAAGACGACAAATATATTCAATAAAGTTTAACGCAGCGTTTTTTACATAATAATTGTGTAATTCTGTAAGTGATTCAAAGAAATTGTGTTAAAATTTTATACAACACAAAAATGTCGTACAATTCGAAACGCAGCTATGAAACGGGTTAGGCAGCCGCTTCCTTTTCTAGTGTCCTGTTTAGCCCCTAACGACAATTTGTATGCTTGCTATAATCTCCTAAATTGAAGATTGCGCAGGGCTGCACAAAATTTTATGAGAAATCTTTTTCAATTGTTTTTTAAACAATACATATATTTAAATTACTATGGCGTATTTTTGACCCTTTTCAGTTGGTCGGCTACAAGATTGATAATGACAGGCAGTGGCTGGCTTTAGAAAATCGTACTTAAGTTTTTACTTATGTTATATATACTTAAGTCGCTGACTTAAGTAAACACATAAAATTTCGAGCAAAACCAAATTAACGCCAAATGTCAGCCATTGCTACAAGAAAAAGTTATTGTTTTACTTTTTATTATGGAGACACCATGGACCTACAATTTCGAATACTCTAAGGTTAGTATGTCTGGACAGTTTACTTGTAATATCAAATTTGGTCAGCGACATAAGTATTTACTTAACTTAATGGTTAAGTAGAAGCAACTTAGTTACTAAGTCGTACTTAAGTAGGGTTTGGGAAACCCAGCCAATTTGCGTTAGCAAAAATTGCGCAATGTGAAAACATAAAAATTCAACTTATAACGGTCTTGCCCTCTACAGGACATGAAGACTGTTCTGTAGTGACCTGAATAAGAGGGGGTAATAATAGGGGGACTTCATTTCAAGTCCTGATCAATTGAACTCCGCATCCCTAGTCCGTATTAGCGGATAGTCTCTAAACGTCTGTTTGGAGTCCATAAATAACAATTGTCCCTTATTTCAGTGCTATTGCTCAAGCTTTTGATACAAGACAAATAAACGTTTAATTGAACGGATAGTTGCAACACCGGATATATATCGTAACGAAGAATAAATAACAGTCCGTAACCATTTAACAGGGTGGGGTACAATCTGGAGATGCCAAATAACTATCAGTTTCTCCTCTCATTCGGGTCACTAAAATATATGACACGATGATTAGGAAGCTTAGGTTTTGGTTTACGTAGGATTAGCCATAGGCTTATGTTTAGGTTTAGGTTTAGGTTATTAGGCTTAGCTAGAATCGAAGTTGATGTAAGCTTAAATAAACAGTCCTCTATGTATGAACATAGGCATTTTCAATTGAGCAACTTACTTCCGCTCCAGCTACCTTTGAGACCAGGGAACGGCAAACATGTGAGCATTTGCAAAATCGAAATAGCGCTTCTGAATGAAGTCAACAGTGCGCAATACCGCGATGAATTAAATAGTATAACTGAATAAAGTTCAAATGTCACAAATAATCTTTATATAACACTTCATATATCTATAAATGTGTTTATTTTTGAAACCAATAAATCTTGAATTTGTAAAAATTCGAACAACACAAACGTCTGTATTGACTTGTATATGCCGGGGGAAGGATAGACGGGATGTATACCCTCTAGAGATAATTTCTCTAGAATGACAAGAAAGATGCTGTCTACAGGCTTTAAAACGACGTATTAAAGGACAAAAACGTGTTTTTGCATACTCTACCGAAACCAAATTTTGGATACGTTTCTTGTATATTTGCGAAATTTTGCATGCAAATAGCTGTTTTAAGATAAAATTTTTTCAGTGTTCATGTATAAATCTATCATATTTAATGAAGAATTGTGCGTAAATAATAACAATTTCCAACAGATGGTTAACGTCGTTGGCCTATGTTACTTTAAGGGGCGTAACAGTAGATTAAGCGTGTTCCTAAAGCCTAAACCTAAGCCTAGAAAGAAAAAATGAAGCACGAAAAAGTTCTATTTAAATGTGTTTCGATGTACTAAGTACAAACTCAATTTTTCGTGGAAATCCTATAATGACAGTAGTAGTTCCCTCACTTGCCGTTAAAATTAGGTCTCATCAAAGACGAATGCAAAATTTTTTGACGGGGGAGTTGGGCTGGTAAATGTTATGAAACGCAAAAATTTCATGACAAACACCTTTTTATTTTATCACCAATAATTTTTCCTAGGTCGAAAAATTGTAAAATAGAAGTAGCCTTACCATTTTATCACAAAAAATTTTGTTAAAAACAATTTTCGCAGAATTTTTTGTGATAAAATGGTAAGGCTACTTCTATTTTACAATTTTTTGACGGGAGAGTTGGGCTGGTAAATGTTATGAAACGCAAAAATTTCAAGACAAACACCTTTTTATTTTATCACCAATAATTTTTCCTAGGTCGAAAAATTGTAAAATAGAAGTAGCCTTACCATTTTATCGCAAAAAATTCTGCGAAAATTGTTTTTAACAAAAAAATTTTGTGAGGGGAAAAATTGTGAGGTACGGACCTTTCCGTTTTAACACAAAAACATTTCTGACGGGGGGCGTAGGTACGCCTCCACCCGCCTCTGGATCCGCTAGTGGCTCTCCAACTGATGCACGCAAGACAAGCGCATTCTCCGTTTCCGTGACCGTTTCACGATATGCTGGTTTAAATTAAAAAACATACAAATTTCTAAATTTTACTAAATAAATGACTCAAAAACAACTTTAACACAAAAAATACTTACAGACTTGACTTTGACTCATCTTCTGTAAATACATTGTTGTTGTCCGTTTTATCACTGATTTGTAAACAGTTTTTTGTCGTCATAGTAACATACAAAACACTAAGATACTACCGGCACCTAATAAATAATAAATGGTCTTGTGCCACTTTCATTTAATGACTGTTCAACCGTGTGGGCTCCACGTCATGTAAGAAAACCTGAAGTATGCTTCTTAAAGTAGGTAAGCCCTGTCCCAAACCTTGTCTTCAGTGTTAGCATCAGTGATGGCCATCGGACATTTTTTCATGTCCGGATATCCGAAATTAAATTTTCTGTTTCGGATATCCGAAATTCGATTTTGCGTTTTTTGGGTTTCCGAACCTCATTTTTTTGTTTCTCAAGTACTTGTTGCGCCGCTAAACGAAGTACCCTGACCTACAAAGTGCTTATCATGCCCCTATTACAAGATTGCTACTGTCTATTAATAACTACTTGCGTTGGCCACTTGTAGTTGAGTTGATTTGGTGTGTCTCCGATTCAATCAAATGTGACCATCCCTTCGAACTATATATAATATACATAAGTCGTTTTACGTTGCATGAAGAAAAAACCTCATTAAAATATACTTACGCTTAAATCGTACAAACATACCCATACATGTAGTGGCACCCTGCGTTCAGGGGCGGATCCAGAAAGTTCTGACGGGGCCAAGCTCGGTAATGTTTTGAAACGAAATTTTTCACCAAGGGGTAAAATTGTAAGGTAGAGACCTAATCATTTTTTTTACAAAATAACTTTCTGATTGAGTAAAATTGTAAAGTCAGTAGACCGAAATAGACAAGGCTGAAACTTTATTTCTTTTGCTTTAGCTTTAAGGCTAAGCTTTGTTTCAGAGTTGTATTTATTACGCTGTAGAGGATTAAACTTAGGAATATGTTTTGGTTGTTTAGTAGTTAAAGTAATATTGGTTTAAGTCATTTTTTGTGTTTGGTGACTATTGATTTCTTACGACACAAATGTAATTGAAAACATTTTCTGCAAAGAAGCAAACATCTTGAATCTTGTACTCTTTCTCTTTTTGAAGGGGGGAGGCTGCGGCTTCCATCAGCCTTCCTCATTTTGAAAGGACACTAAGCAGGATGGGTTTGCGTCCCCCAACGCCTCACTAAAAGCTGTTTATTATTCGAACAGCTAGAATCGCTGATAAAGTACTTTTGGACCATTTTGGTGTATGAGAAGAAATCTGCTAAGCGTGGGTTAGACATATCATAGCTTGTAAAGTTCGGATATTGGGTTGAACCTTAGCCCGCAATTTCGGAGTCGGCTTCCAGGGCAAGTATCTGTGTTTTATTGCAGGCATATTTGTCATATTTCTGAAATATTTGTTTGAATTGCAGAAATATTTTTCTTTAATCGTTCACATAACAAAATGTTAAATTTATGAAATTTACGTTTGAAACATTTTGACCAATATTTCTGAAACATTTAAGAAATGAAACTCTGCAATTCATGACTGGCAAAAGTCTGTACTCTGTGTCAAGACATAATTGTCTTAAATTTCAGACAATATTTCTTGAATACAAGACAATATTTTCAACCAGTTTTCTGTTCTCGTAAACCAAACACTCTTCTGCGTATTATTCTAAAAACATAAATAACATTCTCTTTTAGCTGCTAATTTTTGTTCAAATTCCCAAAAGGAATTCATTACATCTTTGAACGCGCCAAAACGTGTTTTCAAAAGTCATAATTAAAAGTCTTAATTAACTTTGTTACACGCGATGTCGCTGGGTCTACACCAAAGACTTGATGTATTTTTCGTTCCAAGCAAATATCTACGGTGTACGAATAATTTTTCAGGTCTTCGGAGCGGGGATGAACACTTTTGATGTTAAATTATTGTTTGCAGTTATAAATAATTTAGTGATTTTTAGACTGTTACGTTTTGAGCTTCGTATTTGCATTGCTACTTGCATTGTATTGTTTTAAACACTATTTTCGCACGTTTGCAAACTTTATACCTAAGAATTTTAACGGCTGACGTAGTAGTGTTCACTGCCAAGTTGGACTATTTTTTGAATGACAAACTTCGCTATTCCTTAAAACCATAGCTAGTGTAAAATAACTTTCTTTGTACAACGAAGCTGAATCCAATTGTTGCAAAGCTTTGAATCAAAAAATTTATCGTCTATGCAACTACAAAAATAAATAACGATTACAACAGTGCCGCAGAATGCAGTCCGCGAGCTGTGGGGACAAAAGATATGTCTCGAAATTTTTTTGATTCTCTGATTTTGTATTTTCAACAAAAAATTTTATTAGATTCATTTTGATTTAGCATTTGGTTTAAGAACGCCGTTTGCAATATAAATGGTGATGCTATATAGATCTCCACATGTCACAGTTTTAATTACTTGCAAAACCTGCATATTAAATGAGTTGTAGATCCTTTGTTAAGTTAAAGCCATGCGTTACTTTTGTACTACACTTTACAGATCTGCATCGGACACATCCAGTTCCATTGTATCAAACAGCTGATCTGTCCAGCTTCCAACTGTATTTAGTTTTCAACACATAACTGACAAGCATATGCTGACATTAACTTAGTATTTGCCTCTATACGAATAACAGTTATATTAAAATATGGGCAAAGGAAAACGTTGGAGAAAACGGAATGAAGTACGTATATGTGATAAGTTGGGTAGGCTAGGGTACGACAGTTTTTCAGTTTTTAGTTCTTAGCAGCTGAAAATGAGGGACGCTCCCAATTGGTTTCGAACTCGGATCGACGGATTTTCAGTCCAGCGCGCTATCCACTGAGCCACGCCGCCTCACAATCAACTGCTGAGTTTTTCTATTTTTATGCCTTATAAGAACCTCAACATTATACACATGTATCTTGGTTCTTCAATGTTTTACTGCTGCTGCATATGAAGGCACTACATATGCAGCAGTGTTTTTACCGATGTACAGCATCAGCATGAGGTTATTATTTGCCTCCATGCATCCGCATGTCACATCCCCCGGTTTTTCTACAAGGTCGCCCCTTGACCGCCAACTTTTGTATTTCGGGTTCTACCGCGGCAGTTTGCCATTGCGGTCCCATCGTGGTCACCATGTGATAAGTTGGGTAGGCTAGGGTACGACAGTTTTTCAGTTTTTAGTTCTCAGCAGCTGAAAATGAGGGACGCTCCCAATTGGTTTCGAACTCGGATCGACGGATTTTCAGTCCAGCGCGCTATCCACTGAGCCACGCCGCCTCACAATCACCTGCTGAGTTTTTCTATTTTTATGCCTTATAAGAACCTCAACATTATACACATGTATCTTGGTTCTTCAGTGTTTTACTGGTGCAGCATATGAAGGCACTACATATGCAGCAGTGTTTTTACCGATGTACAGCATCAGAATGAGGTTATTATTTGCCTCCATGCATCCGCATGTCACAGTATATATTGCAGTTTTTTGTGGCTCTTTAGTTTTTGGTAGTGTTATAGTAATAGGAAAAGTTGCACAATAACGATGATAATTAAGTTATTTTTTGAATAGGTAATCATGTGCGCTGCAATATATAGTACAGTTCACTGTATGTATGCTAGCCGACAGCATACGTTTGACATAGTCGATGAGAAAAGCAGTTGGAGAGGCCGGCTATGTGGCTCAGTGGTAACAACAGCGTCTGTCTGACACGCAGAAGATTGATGGTTCGAAACCATTCGGGTACCCTCGCACTTCTCGCTCGCGAGTCAAGCGCGCTACCCATTACACCACGCGGCCGATATCATAATTTCCTCTGGTGCTATATATGCACGAGTATGTACGTATGTGTCTTAAGATTACACTCTCTGGACATACGCAAGCTACTTCGCGTATACTCACAAGGAGGCTTAAACTTAGTAACATGTTTTGGTTGTTACATTGTTAAAGTCATATTGTTGCAAAACTTCAGGATCCGTTCTAGTCTTAATAAATCATAACATAATGCCGATTTGGCTCCTCATAACCTTCCCTGATAATTTCAATTAAATGTTAATTTTTTAAGTCGAATATGAATATATAACTCACTTTTTGTGATCTTATATGGACTACAGCGGAACCAAAAATGAATTTTTAACAATTCAGAAATCTATATTTTTTCATATATATTACTGCGTAAGAGCGACGCGCTGAGTCCCATAGTTGATATACTTTCTTGTGCTATGCGTATGTTTATGTTTGTTTCTTAACGTTACACGCATATACAAATCTTCACCATGTATACCAACAGTCCTGATGTAACTTTATGTCCGGAATCACAAATTGTAATCCGTGAATGAATGTCTGTCTAAACTATTCAGGGCCTGCTTGTTGATGTATTCTTAACCTTTCAGATGAAAAGACTGGACGAGTTTGGTCCCGATCTTGTAAAAGAGAATTCGATATTAAAGAAGTTTTACGAAGTGAGATCTCTCCAGCTATTTTGCCACATTAAGCTTAACATCAGAAACATCGTCGTTCTCATTAAGTACAAATTGTGCCACAGAATTACACAGACTTATTTAGAGAAGCTAATTCTTGGACGGGTGGACAGGGTGCGCTTTTTGGAAAAATTTTAGTGGGTGGATTTTACAGAATGAGGTTTGCTGTTTCCTCTGCATCAAAAACTTAAATTTCTTAACTCACCTGGAAATACGGGTCAGCAAAATGTCAGGTAATTTACGCCTACTAAACTTTGTTTTATGTTATTCAGGAAGACGACCCTGAGACCGGATATCCGGTCAGCCAATATCTGCCTAGAACCCGTTGGAACTTCCAATTTTAAACCGAGATATATATTCTTGATGTAACCGGATATCCGTCTCCGACAAAAAGTTGTCATCCGGCTTTGATTTTCCACATACCACATTCCGAAAAATTGGGCGAAGTTTATCACTCGGGTGGAAATAGCCAAAATCTATCTTTGAGTTCAAGTTGTCACAGTGCTCTCTATGTTTAAACTGATATACCAGCTTTAAACGTTAACTCAATGCCGTTTTCTCCATCATTCTCTTCATTGGGAACCTCAAACGCCTACTTTAAGGGTTGCAGCTGAGCATCATTTCTGCGTAAAGTTATTCATGTACACGTCCATACTTAAGTGCAAAAACATCACATGAAAATACTCATTCAATAGAGGGGAAGTGAGGCAAATTTTATTTTGCGGCAATGTAGACGGTATGACTATACGCTAAATATTCCTTGCTTGTAAAAGATTTGATTGCGATTTTTATTATGGGAATTTTGTTTTTCTAGAATCAAACATTTATTCAACAAGAAGAACTTGATGCATTCTGGTCTGCGTTACGCAGCGATTTGCCACATTCATTTCGATTATCGGGTGGTAAAATGTAACTTTTTAAAATTTAAAGCTATTAAATGAAGTCTGCTATGTTCGATAAAATGCATTTTGAGGAATTAGAATTTAATTCTACTTCTCCAACGACTTTTTCTCTGTTATTTGGATAACGAATTGTATTATTTTAGGCAGATTCAACTGCTGTCACATATAATGAAAGAACGATATTTTGCCAAATTGGAACAACTTGAGATTGACGGAGAACGTGTAGGAGCTCCGAAGCTACTGCAATGGTTAGACTAAGTGTTAGTTCAATAACTGGAACCGGATATAGATAGTGAATTTTTTGCCAGAACCTGATTGAGCGAAGCGAAACTCTGAGCGAAGCTCGGAGTTTCGCGAAGCATTTTATGTTTTGTACTCTGGGGTCGAAATGTGGATGTTCGTCCGTCCTTCTGTCCGTCGGAAAAGAATCAGGAACTGCTGAACGGATTTTGATAAACTTCTTTTGTTTGAAAGCCAATCCCCCTGGGGTGTTAACCTCGCATTGGGTTTTAAAATTTCAAGCCGTTTATTAGCTACAGGATTATTTGCATAATTAATTAAGCCTAAATTAGGACTTTCTACATTATTTTACTAATTATTACAGATGGAAGTATTCTAATTCTAGCATTGAAGGGTTTGTGGGCTCGAGAAATCTGCATAGATTGTTTACAAACCTCCAAAAGCGAAAATTGAGTAGTTAGCTAATAGATAATTTGCATATTAGCATAGTTTATAAGCCTAAATTAGGACTTTTTACAATATTTCACTATTTATTAAGGTTAAAAGCAATATAATTTCAGCACTAAAGGGTTTTAGGTGCGAGGAATTTGAATAATTTGTTTACAAACCTCCAAATCCGCTAATTGAATAGCTAGCTAATAGCTAATTTGCATATTAGTTTAACTGCTTACGTGTATTTGAGCTTGGCTCAATACATGTAGTCCCACTACGACTGGTATTAATCGAATATAACACTTAAACATGTGTACTATTTGAAGTATTTGGATTGCTCAAAATGTGTTAACTTAATTAGAATTAGTTGTTAGCTTGAATTTTTCATTATCTTGCTTCAGCGTATCAAAACTTGAACTTCTTAAATTGTGCAAAAAGGCGATCGCAACAATCAAATTAGAGATCACTGCAAACTTTATGAAAAATAATTTATGATATACTTCAGTGTTTTGAAAATTTTCAAATTAGATTTTCAATACCGAAAAAAGACGGCGAATAATTCCGCATTTAATACCGGAACTGGATATTACAAAATACAGGATTTCGCTACTGAAACTGAAATTCCGGCTGCGCTTGTATATAATGTTTTGTTTCTATGACATCAGTAAAAGCAGTGAAATTGCGTACGTAATTACACAAGACAGAAGTTGTAAATATGCAGCATGCATGTGAACGCCAACTAAACTTCTTTGGAAATTTAAAATTTGAACTGTGCTGCCTTGTGAAATAGGTGCCGAATTTTTTGAAAGATGTTACATCGATATTAACCAAAAATATGTTCAGTCCACTTGTTTCTAAACTACAAGTTATACATCTAAACATTTTTTCATGGCCCGAGTAGGGGTGCTTTAACGTCTGTTTCGAAGGATGGTGTGCTCTAATAAGGCGTTGCATGACAAGTATGACACCACCCTAAGAGTAAAATGCGACAGTGGTACCATTTTGTTGGTTCTACAAACTTTTTGCAGACTGTGCCGTATTGTTCTCTATAAATATATACTTCTTCAGAACAAATCAAATACATATCAGCAACACAAAAATCCTCGTTACTTATATCGGCACCTATTACTAACTAGCAACCGGCGCTACATACTACGCAATTGAAAATAAACCTACTTTAGTCTAGAGCTATTTAGTTTATTAAATTTAGGGCCCATATTCTCAAATGCGTATTACACCCATCATCTGTGAGCGATAGGTTGTCAAAATGACAAACGTCTGCAATTGCAGATTTTAAAACTGGTACAGAAGTAGGACAAATCAAACGCGAACAATGCGATAAATTTCGAGCCTCACCATACGCATGTTCTGAAGTTATAGGATCTATCGTCAGCTGGTGATAGGTGCTGCACACATTTGAGAATACAGGCTCAGATCAGTACATAAATGTTGTTTTGCTAAACAAACGTATCAAGTTATTAGATGTATTTTTATTGCTTGATATTTTTATGTGCTGCTTAAGGTATCCCAATGCGTGCGCGTATCAAATGAACGTGTCGAGAAAAACTGTCCGCAAATCTGAAGTTTTGAATCATTTTCATAACTTTTTGATTACCGAAACGGAAATGGTAAGATCGGAATACTTTGTGTGATGCCAAAGTTTGAAGATTATTTCAGATGGTTGATATTATTTATGTTCTTTCATATCTACATACTGTTTTGTGTTAATTTTAAATGTCCAGCAGTTTGAGACATTTTGCCCCAGTCAGTGCTTCGATTTAAATAAAGAACATCTTGATTTTAGTTAAAGATTTGATAGCTTTCTTAATATATTATTTCAAGGGTGAAATAAGCCGACAAGAAACAGTGAGTATGATCCCACCATTGTTTTTGGACGTTAAGTCGGATAGCAAGGTAAGCTGGGTAGCATGTTACACAGTATAATTTTCGTGATATAGGTAATCTCGTTAATTTAACCAGGAGTGCGTAGTCATTGTTTAACAAAAGTGTGCAAGTACATTGGGTGGGGCTTGGGCTTTACCACACGAATCTGTCAATGTGATCTGTTTGAGATTGTCAACGCCATCGAGTGAGTTAGAACTATATTCTTCAACGCATATTTTACTGTTATATTTTGAGATGCAGGTACCACCATGAAAACTGGGGGGTAAGACTAAAGTGCAACGCGCGCTGTTACATTTAGTACCATACAAGGAAAGAGTTGTTGCATACTATTCTTGAAAGAGTCCTCATCAACTGTTGGTTTAACTTACAGTCGCTGATTTAAATAACATCTTGATGATATGTTTGTTTTTGCTCAACATTATTCTCATAAAAATTGCTAATGTAATTTTTGGTGAATGTCGTAAATAGTTTCCTAGTTTAATAGCTTATCATTTTAAATTGTGTTTTTAGGTTTTAGACATGTGCGCGGCACCTGGATCAAAAACTGCGCAACTGATTGAGATGCTTCACCAAGGCCCAGACGGACAATTTATTCCCGTGCCTGGTTAGTGAATTATAGAATGATAATGCGTAAAATTTAGCCTAGATTGGTTGTTGGGCAGGACAGAGTTAGCGTTGTTGTATTTAGTATTTAGGCACATCCGTAGTCATATTATATCTGAGTGTGTTTAAATGATCAGCGTTGAAACCTTGACGTACGTAGCTCTCGAACTGGTCACTGTTGAGGTGCAAGTTCTATACAATACTTGCACAAGCAAGTGGCAGCGGCAAGTTTTATATAGAAAAACTTGAGCTACACACATTATATGTGAGTGTGTTTAAAGGTTCGGCGTTGAAATCTTGAGGTACGTAGCTATCAAACTGGTTACGGTTGCAGGTGCAAGTTCTTGTTACAATAACTTGCACAAACAAATGGTAGCGGCAAGTTTTAGATAGAAAAACTTGAGCCTGCAAATTGCAGCTGCGCATTTTCGTTCCAGAAACTGTCCAGTGTTAATTGAGCTTTAGGATTGTAAATTTAGTGTTTAACTGGACTAATCCGATGAAGTGAATTTTACGTTTGAGTATGTGTGCTTTCAGACGGTTTTGTTATTGCAAACGATTCTGACAATAAACGATGTTATTTGCTTGTTCATCAATCGCTCAAACGATTGCAAAGTCCATCTTGTGTTGTTACAAACCACGACGCAGCGGTGTTTCCGAAAATTTTATACGAGCAAGTAAGAAATGGTTTGTTTTATGTCGTTTGTAGCCCGTTGCAGGCTGGATGTTTTTGGGACCTGATATATTGGATCAACAAAAAATTCAATTCAGAAAACAAAACAGAGATCGAATGACGTTATCGAACATATTTTTTCTGTCGTTTAGAATAATCTTATTTGAAAGCAACAAATTTAAGTTTACTTCAAAGTCAAATATTTTAACTTCGGGAGAAAGCTTATGGCTGTAGGTGATTTAAGTATAAATTTTTTAAAACTTTGTCCTGATTTTGATTTCAGAAAGACGGAAATATTGTGCCTGTGGAGTACGATAGGATATTGTGCGATGTACCTTGCAGGTAAAACAATTTTTCTTATAGTAGCAGTGTTATTGGTTTGCTGAAGATCGCAAACAGAGACCTAAAAGTACAAGTACGAGAGATGTGTACCTTTTTCATAATATATTGCTACACAATTTTAAGTTTCAAGAACAGCTTTTAGTCTAAACTGTCTTTTGAATGGCCCTAAACTTTAGCACTGGTTAATTTTGTCAGAAATGCTCAGTAATTGTCTTGTTTTCTCTGTTTACATACATTGATACTTCCAGTGGTGATGGAACATTGCGCAAGAATCCAGATATTTGGAAGTCGTGGAATCCTAATTCGTGTTATAGTTTACACAAGTACGTCTGGCCATAATTTAAGTTTAACCACAATAAGAAAACATTTTGCAGTTGTATGTCTTCAAATTATTTGGAGACTCGGGTTTTAAGGGCGGTATTTTTATGGGTTGCAAATTGCAGGTCATAAGCTGTTGCTTTGATACGAAAGAATATTTTGGGTCAAGGAACTAAAATACTTTCTTGTCTGCTGATTCTAACGGTAATTTGTACACGTTTCGATCGAGCCGATCTATCTAAATAGAGAGTAGGTTAAGCAATATATGCTTAAATGTCTTACTGGCTAAGCATGTGCACCTTAAGTTTTGGCTGTTATGATACAACGGAACGTAATTAAAACTGTGTGATAGAGAAAACAATATGCTATAAGAGAATATGGATATAGTTATATAGTTTATGCAAACCGTGTAGGCTCTGTTTAATGTCGCAACGTTTATGATTCAAAAACAAGTTAAATTCTGAGTTAGCCCCATTTACACATGCATGTTTTTGAAGCGAAAACTCGCAGCTGCAATTTGCAACGGCGAGATTTGCATTTAAACCTGGCAGCTGCCATTTGCATGTGCTTTTTTAGCAACGAAACTGGCAGCTGCAAGTTTTATTAATAGGTTTTCGATTAAACCACGCAGCTATAAGTTCTCGCTGCAGAAACTTGCAGAACTGAATGGGGCTTTAGCTAGTTTAAGCGGATTGCGCTGTATTATTCAGTGTTTTGTGATATTCTAGTTTGCAAACGCGAATTGCCAAACGTGGTCTTGAACTTTTGTCTCCTAACAACGGCATTCTGGTGTATTCAACTTGCTCAATGAATCCAGCAGAGGATGAAGCTGTGATTGCTCAACTTTTAGATTGGGCACAAGGTAAGTCAGGCAAAAGGGTTTTCAACGGTAAACTGGTAGCGTTTAAATCGACAAATAAGTTATTACTTACGAAGAAAATGTGAAAATATTTCTATGTCTAAGTAGTTTTAATGAAGTTGTATTGCTTAAGCGCAGCGCGGAGCATATTAGTCTAAGTATTGCAGGTTGGGTATTAATTTTAGGTGCAGTTGAATTGGTAGATGTCTCATCAACGTTGCCAGATTTACGGAGAGTTCCTGGAGTCATATCATGGCAGGTAATTTTAGCTGGCTTTCGAGGAATATAGTCGTAAAATGTTACGTCACGGAAATGTGCAGCTGGGCGTCAACTGTTGAAGGTTTTTTTATGTTGAGTGGGTTGTTTAAATGTCGGTCCCTACCTCGGAATCTGGCGTAAACCCAGTTTTTAAAGGCTTGGCCGAATGCACGAGGAAAAGTCGGTTTAAATAGATTACAATTTACTATTATTAGTAGTGGTTATGTTTTTGTTTGGACGACAAAAAGCCACATGATGTATTTGTTGGTTAGCGGTTTCTTCATAATTGTAGATAATTGATCGTCAAGGAAATATGTACAAAAGCAACTCGGAAGTGCCACCTGAAGCTAGGAAGCATACTACATGCTTGCGACCCAGTTTATTTCCGCCAACGCCAGATAAAGCCAAAGAGATGTGCTTGGAACGCTGGTAGGTATTGTCAGGGTTGCGCCAGGTATTATTTTTACTGGAAATTTCATCAGGTGCATGATTGTGAAGTTTTGCCTTAACCGGATGTTAATGGCGTTTTGCGTTTTATGTAATTTAAACGTTGAGTATGGCGTTTTATTTTACTTCAGTGTGAAACGCATAAATTTCCTGAGTTGCCTGGTGATATTACCTTTTCAAAATATTTACACAAGCTTAACTATTCGGCAGGCTTCTAAAGAAGTCGCATATGTTTTTGTCAGGTATTGAACCGGAATTATATATCCGCCGCTTCCGAGGTATTTTTGTATACTTTGTTACCAAGGTGCAATCGGAATTCCGGTTCCGGCAATTTTTTATCTTCAGGTTCCGGTTAATTTTTACCGGAATTAAAAATTTCAGTATTAAATTTTTGTCAACGGAAATTAAGATATTTTACTAAAAAATTACGATAAAAATTAAGTCGATGTCATTCGTATAGTATATAAACATTGACAATCGCCGAAAATAAACCATCGAAGGTTGATTACGCTTTCGTGGATTATGAAAATCTAAAACACAGCCGATAAAGTGAATATCTATCTCTAACAAAGAGTTATTTCAACAATAATATTGCAAAAAAGAAAATTAAAATGATTTTTTCGGTTTCATGCATTTTTCATTTTCCGGTTCCATTTCCGGGAATTTTTTCAAATTCCGGTTCCGGTCCCGTCAAATTGTAGTTCCGGTTGCACCCTGTTTATTACATATTGTTATAATTTCCAGTCTGAATTTTGCTTGCTTCATATGGAATACTTGAATACAATGGTTTCAGATGCAAATCGGGAATCATTTTTATTAATTTCATGAGTTATACACATCTGTTTACCTATAAGTTTTATTGATTTGGTGTGCTGAAAAAGTTTAGCTATGCTATTTCAGCTTCCGAATACTGCCGCATGCTCAAGATACGGGCGGTTTTTTTGTTGCTGTTCTTCGCAAAACGTCTCACTTGCCTTGGGTTAGATCTGCAAGTACGGTCAATAATGTGGCGACTATGAACGGTGTGAATGAAAGTAATCTGTTGGTTAATGGCGGTAGTAATGGTGAAGTGGGTGCACAGGACGATTCCAGTAGGAATATGGCTTCTTCTGTTCGTAATGACATCGAGAAGTAAGTCTTTGTTGTAAATAATGCAACGATTTTATGCAGACACTTTATGTTGTGTGTCTAAACATATCGGAATAAGCTTGTTCGTTATAGAGCGTGCGCTCAAGGATCTGTTGGTCGTAAATTTGGACCTCAATTCGAGTGTTCTAGTCCGACGTATGCTGCTTATAGTTTCAATTCGAACTCGAGTGTAAAATAACTTTGATGCTGAAGTACAATCGTACTAATCACTGTTTTGTTTATTTTTAGTGTGCCAACCACATCAACTAGTTCACCAAGTTCACCACCTCCTACGAAAAGACGTTGCCCAGCAAGCGGTGGTCGAATATACAGAGAAGACCCGTTTCTTTTTCTCGATGATAATGCCGGATATTGGCCGCCAGTCAAGTAAGGTTTACTTTTAATTGTTACGTGTAGCAGCATTTATTGAAAAAGTAAACAAGAGCTATTGCAATGTAACTTTTCCAATGGTTAGTTCATGCTCCGTTAAAATTTCCTTTACGCGAGATATGAAGAAAGCTTTGAAAGGTAGTCAGTCGAAATAAACATTAGTTTTTTGAACAGTATTCGAATCCAGTGGTCTGTGAAAAAGTTGTGTAAATTTGCAGGTGTGTAGTTTATTTGGTGCATGTGTTCCTTGGTTTTGTGTTTATTTTTGCATGATGATTTTTATTATATTATTATTATTATTGTTATTTATTATAATATTTATTATTATTAATAGTGTTATTATTATTATTGTAGGGAATTTTTTGATATTTCTGATGATTTTCCGTACACACAATTGCTTGGCCGTGTTAAAGACAGCCCAGATCCGAAAAGTGGCGAAACACAAAAGCGTAATCTGTATTTTACAAACGCCGCAGTGAAATCAATTATAACGCGAAATTGTGAAAGACTTAAATTGATTAATGCTGGAGTGCGAACTTTTGGAAGAATTGATGGACGTGATAAGCGGATGTTCAGATTAGCACAAGAGGTATGTAGAATGCAATTCCACTTCATGTAGCTTTTAGAGGTGTGTGGCGTGGACAGTAACGGCATTGCCAGGGTTTTGGAAAGAAGGGCAGTGTTCTGTTGAAATTTCAATGTCTGTTTCTTAGGCTACCAACTGAAAAAGTTCGGAAAAAAATTTTGTTCAAAAATCTCTCGAACTGGGAGTTGACGCTCCATGCCCCCGTTGGCTACTTGATAAGCATTGAGATCTTGTTGCCTTTACTCTGTTGGCTACTGACGCGTGATTAACCTGTTACATGTTGTACGCATGATATTCTAAAAGGTTTATTATTTGTTACAATCAGATATTGATATTTGGATTAGCAAAATTATTATCCGGCTCATGCCCCCTGTACTCTAGGTTAGCTAATGTTTATCACTTAAAAATATAAGTATCAGTAGATCAGACCTTTAGTACATTGGTTTGAAAAAATGTAAATATACCGGAGGGAACTATCAACACAGGACTCGCTCTGTTAAGCTACCAAATTGCAGCAAGTTGCATCATGCTGTAGCAACTAAATTAGTGCGATTAAGTTAGTGACATTATTGAAAAACAATGCGTTCAATTTCTGGCTCCAATATTTTTTGTTCTCCAGGTCTTATTCTACTTATGGGGGTTAAGAATAAGGTTTACCAGTATTATTTTTGTGTTAGGGGCTCGATATAGTGTTTCCGTATATGAATGCAAGAAGAATTCTACATTGCACTAATGCGGATGCAGTTGCACTGTTGAACGTTAGCCAAGGGTTGATGTTTACTGAATTGTCTGATGCGGCATGTAAAGCTATTAATGCAATGGGTAAGCGCAAATAATTTCGTTTACGATTAAAATGTGTTCAGATTGAAATAAATTAAAAACTAAAAAGACTGCCCAAGTTTGGTGTTTATTGAAGTCGTTTAGTCCTTTGGTTTGATTTATTGCTAGATTATGAATGTATAAATTTGTCATGCTTGTGTAGTGATCTCTAAACGCTTGTTTTTTACTGTTTTCAAGCTAAAATTTGCAGGTAAATTCTGCTGACATTATTTTACGGATTATATCTTCCGTTATAACAACGGTTATGTGGTGAAAATTATTGTTATTATTATTATTATTATTATTATTATTATTATTATTATTATTATTATTATTATTATTAATATTTGTTTTTCATTTTAGCCGAAGGAAGTGTTGCAGTGTGTTGCGATTATAAACAGTAAGTAGCAATTACGCGTAATTTGCTAATTATGCGCAGCGATTTTGCCGTTGCTGTTGTATACACGGCTAATAAGAACTATAACGCTTTTAGTTTAGATTATCAAATTAAAAAAGCTCTAAGTCAAACTACGGTTTGTGTTGTTTTGTTTAATTTATTGGGATTTTAGCCAAAATGTGTAGTATTTTTGTAATGGAATATAAGCTTTGTGTAAGTTTTTTTCAGCAGATCGGTAACGTTTTGTGCGTGGCGAGGACAGGTATCGCTAACTCCATATGTTGACAAAGACGCTCGAATGCATTTATTACGATTATTGGATTTTGATACTTGCGAACTAGGTTAGTGAACGCGTAGCTAGGAAACTCTGTATAGTATAACAACGTAGAATCTTCGAGGTAATGTATGTACTTTTAGGTTGGTGGGTTATATATAAATTCGTGCTTTATATTTCAACACATAAGCGTTGTCTTCGGGATGTAACCAGATATTCGTTTCTGTTAAAAACTGGCGTTCATCTCCAGTTCCGTTATAGGTGTACAGGAAATTCCGTTATTTATAATAGTTCTATGCTCAGAAAAGCAGGCGGATTTTACCTTATAGGTAGCTAGCTGCTTTGATTGCTGATTGAATTTCGGAACGAAGAATCAGATATATTATTATGTAGGATGGTTAAATATATGCACCCCGCTTTTGTGTTTTGTGAGAAAGGTACGCTATTTATGTGGCAGCGATCTGACTTTCTTTCAAATTTTATACGCAATAATTAATGCGTATAACAAGTGTGATTTGTTAGAGATTGGAATGGTATCGAAACGAAGAGAACAGGCAACCAAGGCTCAGAATGCAGCACGTGAAGCAAAACAACGAAAACAACAAAATAAAACAATCAACAAAGACAAGAACAAACAAACGTCCATTAAAATGAATGCGGATATTGATGTGTCAGCAATAAAAAAGACATTTAATGCAAGCTTAGAACGAGCAAAAATGCTAATGACAGACGGTGGTTTGAAAAAAATGGGACGGTTGGAAAGGAAAGCAAACGGTGTTGATAGCGCGAAAAATGAAGTTTCGGAAATTTTAGAAGAAAATAAAATTCAAGATAACGTAAAGAATAGCGCATCAACATCGACGTAGTACAGTTGCGATTTGATTTTACATTAAAAACAAGTTTTTGAGGCGTTTTTTGTGAATTTAATTTGGAAAAGATGTTTACATATGTGCCTAGGCTATGCTCAGATTTTTGCTTTCTGATGCTTTTAAACATATTATCCGATACTTAGTGGTTCCAGAAATCTTTATAGCCGTTATAATAACTATATCTAATGCAAATTAATAATGCGGTACCGAGTATTGGTCATTGTTTCTTGCGACTGGCTTTGCCAATATTATTTAACGCAGTTGGTTTATCGTTAATGTTTGAACTTATAATAAAGTTTAAAGAAATTTTGCGTCTGAATTGATATGTCGAGCGTAAGAGTGTATTATATCGTCTCTGGTGATATGGGCAGTAAGCAGTATAAGCATATTCAAAGCTTACTCCATAGCAATCCTCCTGTCCTGATATATACTTGGGCGCATAATTTGAACGTTTTTAGACCATGGAGTCTTAGACAATATTGCTTTAAGACAGTGTGTTTTTGTGTTGGCATGGATTACTTCCGCCCTTTACAGTTGCGAAAATCGCGGATTCTTTTATCAATCTAACGTTAACTATTTACTCGACTTACAGATAGGAAATACAAGCCTTAGTTATAATGATAACTCCCAGTGACGATAACGTAGGGGAGGACATTCCATTGCCTTTAATGTGCCCAAACTGTAACAATGCTGGATCGATGATTGAAGAACATATACCAGAAGGCGAATTCCTGATTTGCTCCAGTTGTGGATATGTTGTGGACGAAAAGCCGGAGATTCAATCTCAGCCATGTAAGGATTATAGCTGGATTCATTTTATTTCGGTACACTTTACTGAAATCGATCGCAGTTGTAATTATAAATCTTACAAGCTTGAGTTACAACAGAGCGTACTTTGAGCACCCAGCGGTTGTTGTAGTAATCAAAACATGGTTTTGAATTTTTGCCGACCCAATTACGATCTGTGCATATTACTACAAGCAAACGTTGAGGACAATATTATCTGTTCAAAATAAAGACCCAAGCTGATGCGAACATCAAAATTTCTAATCTCTATCACGCGATTTGAATTTTGTGTCGCCAGTAGCGCTATATGAGCGAGGTATAAGCGAACGAATGAGGTACATACTGCGTGCGTTATAATATTGTGATACAAGGAAATCATAATAATAATAGCAAATGCGATTTTTATAGCCATAACATTAGCCAAAACCTAAGCCTAAGAGTACACATTTAAGAGTTTACATTAGTCAAAAACCCAAGTTTGCTGTATTATGGGACAACGAGAAGCTTTTAAAAGCAATCATGTGCCATAAGTATTAACTGCCATCGCGTGATTGTGTTCGAAAACGCGGCTCGATAGCGATCGCCATTTCTTGAATGCAGTCGCATGCCAACGCAATCTGAACTGATAGTCACGCGGCCGGTCGCGAGCGAAGAAGTCAGACGCAGTGTTGAAATAGCGACTGCATGTGCAGTCGCGATTACCGCGCACTTAATTCTGTCCCTGATTTTGTTTTCAGCGAACGACGCGTACAGGTTTTTCGTCCCTGCTCAGCAAGTTCGTGATGTTTCTCTAAACACCATCCCGGCAGCTGCTCGTACCTCGGCGTATAGTGTTGAACGCTCTACAGGTCAACCTAACACTTTATGGCGTCCGGCTTGGAAACGAAGTATGATGCTGTTGCGAGAACAATGTTCTGAGATAGGTAATAATGGCATTGTTGCTATTTATAACGCTGGTTGATGATATGTCTTGATTTTAACGTAAGCAACTGTTTCTTCTACGTATTGCCGCCATGACGAAGTTAGAAAACTTAGCACCGATAAATCAATGATAACTGTTGCGACTTAGCAGCCATCGTGTTTGACAAAATGTACTAACGTGCGTTGTGTTTTTGCTGCAACCCAGTTTCAAGGATAAGTGGCCGTCATATTTTGTAATACGTGTCAAAGTGTTTGAAGAAAATCAGAATAATTTGTTGCCTCTGTTTAGATAAACTTACCATAAACCCTCTTAAACGGTAGGAATTAACGGAATACGGAAGGCGTGCTCGCGACATTGGTTTTAGGTTTCTACACAGAATGTGCCTCTACAGTTTGGCAACACCGTTGGTGATTGAGCATGGTATACAAGGTGTTTTTTGTTTTTCAGGCTTTACTAAAGAGCAAACATCGCATGCCGAAGTGATTTTGACAGGACTGTGCGAGAAATTTTGTGAGTTTTGATTTTGCTCTGTGTTTAGCGATTACTGACGTGCTTAAGGTTTCAAATTTATCTCTCTTTTAAATCATATGGACGATACGCGTCAAAATTTGTAAACAGCGGTGCATTAACTGTCTTTCTGAGTGACCACAATATGTTTTATACGTAGTCACGGACAAAATAATATTATGCCATCGCGGTCGCCTTCCAGTCCGCTGCTCTGATCGCGATTGGTCGTTTCTTAGACGCAATCGCTTGCAAACGCATGATTTGAACTGTTCGCGATTACTGCGACCATAACTGCGCCTGCATCAGTGGTTGCCTAATATTAAACTTTATTGCAACATTAGTTTGAGACGCCGTTTTGTGAAATGGATTTGATTACACACCAAAAATGGATGGCGAACATGTGGGATTATCGAAACGGATTAATTTTTACTCGTTTTGTTGTCTTGTTATTTTTTGTTATAATTCTTTTTATTATTTCATTAATATTGTTTTTGACTTGTGGTGTTTTAGATTCGCCGTCTGGCCGCAATTATCCTGGTTATTTACTAGTCGCAGTAACGATATATTGTGTTGCGCGAATAGCTTCTTTGCCAGTATTAATGCGTTGTGTACAGCAACGTTGCCGTGTATCAAGTGCGCGATTTTACAGATGTTTAATTGCGTCAATAGAATGTCTCTCTTTAAAGTTGCCACCGCCTCTAAAACTAAGCCAAATTGCAGGATATATTGGTCGAATGGTTAGTGCTTGTTAGACATTACAATATGCGCGACTGAAATCAAATTTTAGAATTAAAAAATTTAGGGCTTAAAAATGAAAAATTAAAATTACTGATATAAAAATTTGGTGTTTGTGTATTTTATGGTAGGTATGTAAGATATAAAATGTGTACAATGTGTGATCTGTAATTTCCTGTCGTGGACTAATTTCATAAATAACTCTAGGCGTTAATAATAATTATATAATTGGGTATGGTTTCTGTGTACTGTTTCGTTCTGGTTTTTACTTGAACACACGTAGGTAAAAGTGGCTGTTTTGTATGCGTAATTGTATAATAATAGCCGGATTTTAGCTAATTTTTTTTAAATTTTAATTACTGTTTACTTTCAGGAAGGCGTGCCCGACGAAGTTTGCGATCTCGCTGTGAAAATTTGCGATTTTACAGTTGATAAATTGTGCTTTGAACGCTACAGAGACGGTAATTATTGTTCAGTGTTCGGATGTTTTTAATCGAGCCTCTCCACTTAATTAGTTTAGAGTTCTGAAAAATATACCGACGTAATAAACTTTGGCGAGAGCCTTACGCTTAATAGACTGAAGTGTTGATGCTAACATTAGTAGTTGTAATGCTTTGATGACTTGACGTTACCCTGTATCCTGTACACTGGATACCCATGCCATAATATAATCGTACCGCGTTTTATACCATATTACAATTTGACGTATTGTCAAGCTAAGTCAAGAGAAGGTCTCTATTTAGTGGCGGAAGGTTATTGCTAATAACCATTGGGGTCAGATTATTTTAGGCTGGCTACTCTCTGATTATTTTTGGGCCTCAAGTGAACAAGACTGAGCAATATAATTTAAATTCTAATTTTCAGGATCGAGTTATCTGTGTCTGTATCTATCTTGCTTGGTGCATTGAAATTATTCGCCCTTTTGGATTCAAACTTTCAACTCGCAAGCTCGCAACTGCTCTTGGATTGTCTAAGATGAGCTCTGTTGGTCTAGGATTTGCTCACCAGCGCCACAGCTGCGCCATATACTATCAGCCTCTTTATCGCAAATTCTTAGAACAGTTTCCTCAATTAGAGGTTACGGTAAGATATATCATTATCGAAAATGTTTTGTCAATTAACGCTAACAGACGTATTGGTGTATACGTTTTTGTACACGACCCCACATTTAAATCATAAGCTTATGCTTTTAGGCATAGGCAAGCGTTGTCGAAGCCTAAGCATAAATTTTGAGGGAGAGTGTTCGAGAGCCTGGTATTTGTACTCAAAATGATGTTTAAACGCTTATTGCAAGGTAGCTTCTATTACAAGGTAGTTTGGTGTTATTTTATGTAAAAAGTGTACCCAACGCACCTTGCGTTTTACCTGATCAACCCCATTTATGTGGGAGAACAGCTGAATTTCAATCATTGCATATTAGTTTTGAAGGAAGATTACGAACAGACACTTGAGATGACACTGCAAATTCGGGTATGTAACATACTCTTGTGCAAAAGTATCATTTTTCTCGGCTTGACGTACCACATCCACTTTTCCGCTTAGCGACAGTAGTTTTTATTCTACTGATGTAATGTAATTTAACCAGTTTTTCACTATTAAAATGGGTTGGGTTTTGAACAAAATGCCATTCGTGCTGGGTGCTTTCTTTTCACGGTTAAACCGGATACTCTACTTCTGTAAAACAATATTTTGCTCCGCTATCCTACATTGAAATACAGGCACCTAATAAGAATAATACGGAAATGTACGCCTATGCTAAACTATTATTTTGTGATGACCAAAGTCGCAAAATTTCACTGTGTCTTTTGTTTGGAATGACAAAAATAACACAGGATATTAAACCGTTGTAGGAACAAAAATTATAACAGATTAGTGGAAGTAATAATACAAAGAGTGCATGAGAAAGCAAGAGTGTGCAACTGGGTATATTATCTGTGTACAAAAGAATGTATCCAGCGCGCTTTGCGTGTTTGGCTGACCCTCCTTGATCATTTATTCTTGGATAAACTCGTTGTTTACTTGGTGGTAACGTAAAATATTTTTTATTTGCTCTAAACGTCTCAGAAACTATTGTCAATATTGAGATATCAAAAGCAGCATTTTTTGCGTTCATTTACTGTCAATCAGATGGCAACATCGGTCTGTAATTTTCGAAATATGCACTATTTCGACTTGAAATTATGCGCATTTTTCGCTTGAGCATTTTTCGCATTTCGATTTGCCTTAGTTCTGCGCAACTTTAAGATCCACTGGTTGGCCAGTTTGAAAACTTATTGCTAACTGCTATATATTATATATGCTTAGTTGCACTCTTTAAAAACGTATTATTTATTTTGTTGTAGAAACGACGCGTGTTTTATGCAACATTACACGAAATATTAAGCGGTGTAGCAGTTGCTGCAAGCCATTTACCTTGGATCAGTGGTCAATCTCACAATGTTGACAACCGTAAAAGGCGCCGCAGAAAAACAACAACAACAACAACCAATGATTTAGATCATAACGATGCGTTTGTTCAAATTGAAGCTGTTGTTTCCAATTATAAACTTTTAGACGATGTACCGATTATGAATCATTTTAAGATAATTGGGACCAATGAAGTAGAAGACGGCGGGCGGCTGCTGAAAGATGGACAAGACTGGATTAATGCTGAAAACGGAACAGGTTAGTTAATTTTATGTGTTTGATTGATTTTTTCTGTTAGATTTGTTGGTTTTTTATGGATTTTGTTAGCTATTGTGTTCAGTCTTAAACTAATGAGCCTACGTTAGTTTTAAAAGCATCACAGTAGTGTCAGCATATCTCCAAGCCTAAGTGTAAAGATTTGTCTAAAACTAAAGCCTAAGCAGAAGAATTAGTGTAAAGCCTATGCTTATTCGACGGCAGTAAAACGCGTCGCCTTATTAGTAACATTGGATAACTGGCGTGTTTGGATGCCGCGTTAATTTGTTTGTACTGGTTACAATATTAAGTACCTGTCGGGTATTTATATCAAAAACATGCCGTCCTACAAAACTATTTGTAGTTTTTGAAGCAGTGAATGCTGAGCTATAAAATTCGACGCATTCTTCGCGTTTGATTTGTCCTTCTTTTGTGCCATTTTTTGATCCGGAATTGCGGAAATTCGTTAGTGTGAACATCTATGGCGAACTGGTGATTTAATACTACTTGTATATTACGCATTTAAGAATAATATGGGCCCTAGTGTTCTTATTTTACAGATGAAATATCCGCTGATAACTTGACATGTCCAATCCATAGTGAGTTTTACTCAGAAGAGCTGTGCGAGTTAGATCTGAACCCAAATGAAGAATGTGAGTACATACGTAGTCCGCAAGAAGTCGAATCTATGAGCGAATTACAGTTGAAACTTGAAATGAAACAAGAAACCGGTACCAGAAACATACGTTTACCTGACGAGAACATTGCTAGTATTGAAAACTGCAAATCAGGGGTTAAGCGTAAGTTAAATGAGGAAGGAAAGTGCTCCGGTGAAGACAGCTGTGCATAGGTTCTTTGGAATAAAATAGTTTTAGGCAAAGTATACCTCCTTTCGCAAAATTTTTGGAGAAACAAGAAAAATACACGTTTACAATTTTCAACTGAATAACATATGAGGTCAAGAAACAACCACTAACATGAAGCGATATTTTTTTGAAATTTAATTTTGTCTACGTCTCTTACGCTTCTACGCCCCTTAGTACAAGGGTCAAATTTATTTGTAGGTGCAATGTATCGTTGTATTCGATGAACTAGTTGTACTGAACATCCTAGTCTGCGCTGCAGTTGGAATTTGTCTTTTTGTCCTGTTTTATTGCATTTGGCAAATTCTCTTCTGAAATCATTGGGTCAGCGACCTGTTAAATTTTTGGCTTTTAGGCGATGACGCCGCTACTACCTTAGTGGGAACCTCGGGTACCTGTGGCCTAGAAGCAAATTCACTGTACGAGATAAAAAACATGCGCGTTTGGCACATTTTAAATCTCAAGTTATCTAAATATAACTAGCAAGAACGCTTGAAAAATTAAGTTTGAAATTTCGGATCTTTTCCGGTAGCACCCGCAGTTGGTATTAGCCCAAAAATGGTCGGATTTTTCAATTTTTGCATATTTGAGCTTACGATTAATGTTAAACCGATATATCCATTATAGGTAAATCAGGGTATTGGAATCAGTTTCGGTATTTTTAACTACGTACCGATACCTATGCTTTTAATTTTAACAAGATATATATAAATATATATATTTTTTAAATGGGGCGGTTATGAATATTGAATTGAGCAATACCCGGACGCAGGCTAGACAGAGCATCTGCAGGAATGTCTTCCTTTTAATTGTGTGGCAGATGCTTTTATGACTGCAAAATACAGTACAAAACAAGCTGAAATCCAACTATCGGCATCGATATATTGGTATTTTACAGTATTGGTTCAACACTATTCATGCCTCTGCTGATAAGTCGATGTTCAAATTTCATTTTATCAACAGTTCGATATTTTAACGTTTTGAAGTTTCAAAGCCCCCGTATGTTTGACATTATTTATAAAAAATCATAATTCATATACCGTTCGACGCAATTTGTTCAGCGGGGCCGAAATGTCTTACTTTTGCAACCGCCCGGCTACCAATTGACGAATTAGATGAAAATTTCTGTTTTGACGCTCTGCCCACCTGGGAATGAACCAAATCAGGTATTTGACCATAAGTCGCAAACCTGAAATACCATCGCACAAAATTTCTAATTTTGCTCAGCTGAGTTGAGCCGCCTGCGCCGCTCTGTATATAAAATGGTCATACAAGCGAATTTTTCAAAAACTCAAAATTAGGCATATTTTCTGATCAAATAAGGCGTGAAAAGCTCAAATGTGCAAAAAATTCAAAATCAGACTATTTTTATACTTAATGCGATATAATAAAAATTGAAGATACCTGCCTAGCGGGCGGTGCCTGGTGCTACAGGTTGTACTGGTACGGAAACCATAGCCGCGTCGGTGGTTAAACGGTAGTATAGTCTTGCTTAGTACTGATTATCTGAAATATAATACATGAGTTTGTGATTAAATTATTTGTCGATATCTGGAATAAGAGTTAAAAGTTACATTTGTATGTTTAAACTTGCTGCGATCTGGATGTATTCGGTTATCCGTTTCCGGTGAAAATCGCTATTCGGTTCCGTTTGCGTTATATAGAAATACCGGAAATTCTGCTACTTTTATGCTCAAAAACTAGTTGTGAATCACGTACATTTCTCGCAATTTTTCAATACAGATATGCTGTGATTGTTCGAAATGAAATAAAAGTTACGAAATTCATCTAAAATCTTAAAATTTTAGGTGCATTCGCTAGTTTTTCTTAAAAGTTTTACAAAGTCCGATGGTTATTTGCCTACCTCCGTTGTTGGGGAAAAATAAAACATTTTTGAAAGTTATATATTTTAATCTCCGTTTTCCATTTGCGTGAATATTTTGATCACTATTCGTTTCCGTTAGTTTTGCTATCCGTTTAAACCCTGGCTGCGACATAGTCATAGCTTAAAAGTAGGTGTCAAATGAAATCGGAAAATATTCATGTGAGAAAGGTAAAGGGTACAGGACAATTTGTTGCCAGACAAAAAAGTTTTTGCATATTCGGAATTTTCATAATCTATTCTCTGATCATTTCACACCCACTTGCATTTTGAAAAAGTCAATATTCTTCGGTCCCAAGCAGGGTGGTTTCACCCCAACTGTTGGTTTCACCCCAACGTTTGGTTTCACCCCAACTGTTGGTTTCACCCCAACGGTTGGTTTCACCCCAACGGTTGGTTTCACCCCAACGGTTGGTTTCACCCAACGGTTGGTTTCACCCCAACGGTTGGTTTCACCCCAACGGTTGGTTTCACCCCGACGGTTGGTTTCACCCCAACGGTTGGTTTCACCCCAACAGTTCTTTCACCCCAACGCTTGGTTTCACCCCAACGGTTGGTTTCACCCCAACGGTTGGTTTCACCCCAACAGTTCTTTCACCCCAACGCTTGGTTTCACCCCAACGGTTGGTTTCACCCCAACGGTTGGTTTCACCCCAACGGTTGGTTTCACCCCAACAGTTGGTTTCACACTAACGGTCGGTTTCACCGCAACGGTTGGTTTCACCCCAATGGTTGGTTTCACATCAACGGTTGGTTTCACCGCAACGCTTGGTTTCACTCCGCCGGCTGTTTAACGGTTGGTTTCACCCCAACGGTTGGTTTCACCCCAACGGTTGGTTTTACCCCAACGGTTGGTTTCACCCCAACGGTTGGTTTCACCCCAACGGTTGGTTTCACCCCAATGGTTGGTTTCAACCCAACGGTTGGGTTTACCACAACGGACAATGTCACCCCGTGGTTTGTTTCGCCCCAATGCTTGGTTGTATACAAATACGTTGGTTAGGCGCTTGTTGTCAGGATAAAAGTTTCTGTGTTGCAAACGATTTATTGAAACTCCGTATTTAGTTTAATCAGTCTTCTCATTTTTCATAGTTCAGATTGATGGATTAATCAGCAGCTTGGTATAGCGGTTGAAACTAGAAAAAATTGCTCAGCACTTGAGCAGCATGGCATATGCTTCATATTCCTATTAAAAGGATAGTAACTAGACCAGCACATTCGTTCGATGTAACCTGGAAAAATATTAAGAAACAATGGCGTCCAAAATCATGTTGACTATTAATTCTTCTAAAACATATTGCGGACAGCAAATCTATTTTTATGTTGAAAGTTTTTGGCAGATTTATTATACATTTTAATTTCTTAGATAATGACAGGGTTGCCGAGACATGGCTGAAGTATAGTGATCTTTGCTTTTGCCAGATTAATCGATGCTGCCAGAATACGGTGAGAATTTTGGGCCTAGAGAGCCAAAGGTGAGTTTAGTACGTTCTTGTAGAAAACTTCAATACACATTTCAAGCAAAACATCTGTTTCTTACAAAAAGAAAATTACAGAAATTTTGCTGTCCGCAATATGTTTCAGAAGAATTAATAGTCAACATGATTTTGGACGCCACTGTTCCTTAATATTTTTCCAGGAATGTGCTGGTCTAGTTACTATCCTTTTAATAGCAATATGAAGCATATCCAAATGCTGCTCAAGTGCTAAGCAATTTTTTCTAGTTGTATACTGGTTTCGGGCTTCTAAAAATGTTGCCGGATATCACATAAAATTAAAAAAAATCAATCCTATTGCGTAAAAATTCTAGCGTGGAATTTGTCACTATAGCACGGAGTTTCAACAAATTCTTTTACATCCAAAGCACAACAGGGTGCAACCGGAAGTGAAAAATACCCGAACCGGAGCCGGAGGTCAGCGAAATTTGCCGGGGCGAACCGGGGGTGAGGCGAAAATAGGTAGTAAAAATTGTGGTTAATTTGTTAATTTTAGCCAATATCTTTATTATGTTGTAAAGTTGTTCGGTTTTGCGCTGAAATTTTCTACGAAATTTTGGAAATTCTTTTCTGAAAATTGTGACAATAGAAGAACGAAACGCGCAAAACAGATAAATTTTGCAAAATTATGCAAAATTTTACTACCGAAATTGCCGGAACCTCAGGCAAAAATTCTGCCGGAGCCGTAGCCGGAGGTCGATTTTCGGCCGGAGCCGGAGGCAGGCCTCCGCTTGTTTTGGTGCATAACTATAATATAACATATCAGCATGCGACCGGAGCTGAAAAAATCGGAACCAGGTGTTTAACAAAATTTGCCGTAGCTGGAAGTAAAACCTGTGCTAATTTTAGCAAGTATCTGTAAACTTCTGAAAAAATTTTGTTTTAGGCTTATTCTCTAACTATATTCCGGCAATTTATCCCCCAAAAATGTAGCAAAAGGTAAAGCCAAACTCACCGAACGAAATATATGCAATTTCTGTGAAACCATGGAAAATTTCACTATTGAAATTACCAGCCTCTCATGCGTAAATTCTGCCCTATCCGGTTTCGGAGGTCGATTTTTTGCCGGAGCCGAGGCAGACCTCCGGTAGTTGTACTTAAAATCTTAAAACAACAGAGTGGTTGATTTATACTTTACACTTTACTTTCAGGAATAAGTACAAACATCGGAAAAATATATCAAAATTGATGTGTCAAGAAATAACCACTTAAATTATACCACCTTTTAGCGTTTCAAGCAGCGTATTTCGAAACGTTTTTCGTTAGCGGCGAAACTGAAATGCATTGCCAGCAGGGTACATCCTGAGGTCTGCCTCCGGCTCCGGCTCCACAGAAAATCGGTCTCCGGCTCCGGCTTCGGTAGAATATTTGCCGCAGGTTCCGGTAATTTCGGTAGTAAAATTTTGCATGATTTTGCAAAATTCATATGTTTAGCGCGTTTTGTTTTCACTTTTGTTACATATTTCAGAAAAAATTTCCGAAATTTCGCAGAAAATTAGCGTAAAACCAAACAACTTAAACAACATATTACAGATATTGGCTAAAATTAACTAATTAATCATTATTTTTTGCTACCTAATTTCACCTCATCTCCGGCTCCGGCTCCGGCAAGTTTCGTTGACCTCCGGCTCCATTTGTAGTATGTTTCGCGTCCGGTTGCACCCTCATTACCAGTATAAGAAAACGCTATTACCTACTTTACCTAAATGTGATTAGCGTTTGTCAAGCTATTTTTAGCATCAAAATAAAATAACTTATTCAAAACGAGAAATGTGCGTTTCCATTTCTGACACGAGTCCTTAACGGCTTCAAGAGTATTTTAAAACATTTCCTTGTCATGGATATCAGCTGTGATCGCCGTCATGGATTGTCCGTTAGGAATTAAGCAAAAGCGTTCCTCGTTTGCGATGGCATCTCTTGTTGTTATTGTTGTTGTAGCAATTCTTTTTGTTATACTTGTATCGTTTGACTTTGACTCAGTTTTTATCGTCATTTTTGTAGCCGTATTTGGGTCATCATAAAACACTTTGTTTGTATTTATTTGTTGTTGTTGTTGTTGTTGCGGTTGTTGCTGTTTTTGCTGCTGTTGTTGTTGTTGTTGTTGTTGTTGTTGTTGTTGTTCTTTTCGTGGTTGTGACAGATCTTGTTCTTGCGATGCTGTTGCCAAAGTCAAGCTTGTCAGCGGATAGTTGTCGTCAATTGCTGAATTAGTGTAATCATCACCTGAATGATAGGATGACTTACAACTTGACGCAACACTATTTCGTACTGCATTTGATCCAATGACAGTTGAGTGCGATCTCAAGTCATGTTGTGTTTGATTACTTTTTCTTCCAGCATAGAGATTGAAATGTTGCAATTTCAACTGATGGGATTTATTTGTTGTTGCCGTTGTCGCGTTGTTCAACTGATCACGCGATGTTTGTCTGCAACTCGTGCAACAACAACAACAACAACAGCAACATTTTTCGATGAAATACAATCGAAACGAATGACAATAGTGAATGAGGATAAAAAAGTTGACCGATGAGCTGAAAGCGACCATAAAATTGCTAATGTCTACGGAATAATTGAAATACGGCGATTCTTGTTCGATTCGTCGAATTTTCCATACCAATTCGAATACGTTTGTTCCAACCGGCAACAGGGCACAAAGTAGCGATTTGACTGAGACCGCAAGAAACATACGTGTCATTGTTGCTTCCTGTTTGACGCGCGATTTGTGATTTTTGATAGTTACCCGGAGTCGTGGGAACACACCTTTTAGCGACTGATCGAGTGACGACGTCGAAACCGGGTCGTGTCTGGACGTCATTTTGTCCAGATGACCGGTCTGGGCAGACACTGTGCTTAAACCGGTTGGTTTAAACTTGTTGTCTAGACAACCAGTTTTAGACACTTTGTCCAGACAACCGGACTTAGACGTTCCTTCTGGACAACCAGTTTTGGCCGTAGTGTCTAGACGTCCAGTTGTAGACGTAGTGTCTAGACGACCGGCGGTTGTTTTACATAAAGCATTGTCTGGACAACTTTGTTGTTTGTCGCTACAACCTGAGCGACGTTTTTTGAATAACAGAGACGTGCAACTACGACGTGGACTTGGAGTGCGAGTTGTTGCAATAGTTGCGCTGCCAAGTGTCGGCGAATTACGTAAATGATACGCCAACACTAAAGTTATTACTGTTTGAACGACAAACGGGCCAATTGTGACAAAAATTGCGTCTAAAATCACAATATAAATAATATAGTAATATGAACTGTCACGAAGTTGAGTTGAAATAACTAACGGAACAAGGTGGCGGCGAGAGGCTGGCGGTGAATTGAATTGCCCAGTTGAATTTTGAACTGCTGTTTCGAACGGTTTTGTATTAAATGGAGTGTGAAGTTTTGGTTTATTGTCTTGTTCTTCAAAACAATAGTCAATTGAGAGTTCGAAAAATTTAGTTAAATTGAACGCAAATGCAGCTAATCCGATAGCAAGCAGACACCGTCGAACTAACGATGCTGTATATAGTTTTTGATGGTGCAACGGACTGCGTAATGCCCAAAAACGTTCAAAAATAGCAATTAGCAATGTCCATATTGCAGCTGCGCGACAAATATAGGAAATTGGGTAGAATACAAGGTAAGCGTAGACCATTGGTCCTTTTGATGGCATTACACCATACGATAGAGATGGATAGCCAATCAGAGCGACTGACGACATTAATGCGAGCACATCCCAAAACGCTAATACTTTAAAGTACAAGTTGATTTTTGCACGCAAGTGTCTTGCACTTAGTATTACTATCATTGCACAGTTGCCAAGAATCCCGATAATTGCAAGGCAACAAAACGCAACTCCGTTCAACCAAAATGAATAATGATCGTAGATCGATGATGTTGTTGTGTTTGTTGTAGTTTGTGTTGCTGTTGTGGTTGCTGTTGTTGTGGTTGTTGTTGCTGTTGTGGTTGTTATTAAATTTATCAATGAAGAGTTGTCTGCATTTGGTTGATGTTGCAACTTGGGATGATGTCGAATATAGTATAACGCGCAACTCATATAGCCACCGTATAATGTATAGTCTTCTGATGTTGTTCCAAAAATCGCTGACATCCTGTCGTATATACTGTATCGAAGAAGCTTATATATTGAACTCTGATCAGTTTTTTAATTGGTACAGAAAGATAATTTTAGATTTAGTTCTAAAATACAATAATAGCCTTGGATCAACGGGACAAAGGTTATATTATATGGGCACTTGGAATTAATATTTAGCGAATTTGATAAGTTGATTTGTTTGTTATTTGTATAGCAAACGGACATTGGTTCGGTTTTTCGTATATGTTTACGTTCTAGCCCAAGTCGAAATTTCTAATAGCCGCTACTATACAACTAAAGTTTGCTTTGTTTGGACGCAAATGTGCATGTACCTAGTTGAGTATTTTGAATGAATTTAATTGAAGCGGCGTTGTTGGAAATTATGTTGTTAAGGTTGCGCTGTACTTGTCAAACGGCTCCGGCCGCCATCGTCCGTCACTTGTCCGGTGCCGTCCGTCACCAATCAGGCGCCGTCCGTCATCGTCCGTTACGGTGACGGACGGTGCGCATAGAGACAGACAGTGACGGACGGCGTCACATGGGTTACATACAGACAGCACCAATGCAGGTCCGTAGCCAGCCAACCTTGCTAGGGGGGCTAAAAAATTTTCAGTAGGGGCATTTAAAGGTTTTCAGTGACTTACAAGCACGGTTGAAAATCTTCTAGGGGGGGCAAAATTTTTTCAGGGGGGCTACGCCGACCTGCTTCCTACCTCTTGTCTACGGCCTCGCGCCAATGGTATTGCAATATTAATTAAAAAGTATAGCGCAACTATAATACTGAGAAAAGCGTTTGTTAAGTAACATGTTCAATTTTCAAGTCCGCAGAATGATTTAGGAATTTTAGTTTTAAAGCGTGTGAAATGCTGAACATACTATATAATATAAGCCTGCACTGATACAAGGCAGAGCCGATGTCTGAGAGTCAAAAATTTTCGTTGCAATATTAGCATATAAATCGAACTCGGTCGGTGTGTTGTTTATATATTTTTCGGCAAAATTGTATAATTATACTTTAAAAACAACTTTTAGAGCATTAAACGCTCAAATTCCACTTAAATCTTGTCTACGTATAATTTATATTCATTATGCTGTATATGTTATGTTTTAGAACTTAAGCCTACAAGATTTACCCGTTTAAGCTGATAATATTAAAAATGTTTTGACGGAATGTGAACGCAAACACTTGATAAACATGAAAGGTCAAATTGTAATTGCAATATGCTTATAGTCAGCAAAAAGCTTGGAGGGCATACTCGTTTCGAATGGGCGGTATCGGAGAAGACTAGGGTGCCCCCCAAAGATTTCAGGATAAGGACACCTCGCAACGATCAAAAAATTGTTCAAATTGTGAATTTTTCAATTTTAATACATTTTCAAGTTGAATATTAACGGCTGTTCTTTTGTTTTTAAGCGAAGCGAAACTCCGAGCGAAGCTCGGAGTTTCGCGAAGCGTTTTATGTTTTGTACTTGGGGGTCGAAAGGTGGATGTCCGTCCGTCTGTCCGTCTGTCCGTCCGAAAAGAATCTCAGGAACGACTCAACCGATTTTGATAATCTTTTTTGTTTGAAAGCCAATTATCCTGGGGTGTTAACCTCGCATTGGGGTTTTAAAATTTTAAGCCGTTTATTAGCTACAGGCTAATTTGCATAATTAATTAAGCCTAAATTAGGACTTTCCACAATATTTCACTAATTATTACAGTTAGAAGCAATCTAATTTGAGCATTAAAGGGTTTTTGGGTGCGAGGAATCTGCGTAGACTGTTAGCTAATAAATAATTTGCATATTAGCATAGTTTATAAGCCTAAATTAAGACTTTTTACAATATTTCACTAATTATTAAGGTTAAAAGCAATATAATTTCAGCACTAAAGGGGTTTTTGGTGCGAGGAATTTGAATAAATAGTTATAAACATCCAAAACCGATAATTGAATAGTTAGCTAATAACCAATTTGCATATTAGCTTAATTGACAAGACAAAATTAGGACTTTTTAAATTTTTCCAAAAATTATAGAGTGGCTGAAGGGTTTTTGGGTGCGAGGAATCTGAGGAAATTGCTTACAAACCTCCAAAACCGATAAATGAATAGTTAGCTAACAACTAATTTGCATATTACCTTAATTGCTTACGTGCGTTCGAGCTTCGCTCAATAAATCTAGTCCCACTACGACTGGTAATTATTGTTAGGGTGGAAGCCCGTATTTGTGGTGGGGCTTCCGCAACAGTGGGAGTATAGGGTGGCGACTCCGGCCCTGTAGCATAAATTATACGCTTATTTTACAAGACTTACTTTTGATCAGAACTGGACTTCAGAATCTTATCAGAACCGATTAGTTATGACAGTAATTAGTTAAGTTTATGTTGAATTGCTGTTTGAACACAAGGGCGTGCCGATAATAAAATTTTTGGATACTTGTTTAGGCCCATGTATATAACAGGGTCGGAACAGTAGTATAGGCATATAAGCCTAGCATAAGCCTAAGCCTAAGCCTATGGATGAGCCTAATCCTAAGCCTAAGCGTAAGCCTAAAGCCTAAGCCTAAGCAAAAAATAATCTCAAGCTTAAACTGACTGTATTATAGACCCTTCGGAAAACGATGCGGCCCTGTTCTATACATGGGCCCTTGTTTACTTCACCCACAAAAAAGTTTTCGCCACACAAAACGAAGATATTTAACAGCAGTTTGGGCACGTACAATTGAGTTAAACGTGATTGTATAATAAGCGTTTTATAGTAATAAAATTGGCACGCGAAGTAGAGTGTGAAAACTGTATGAGCTTGGCAGGACAGCAATTATGAATGGATTCGAATGGCAGCTGTTTACTATGAAGGCGTATAGATGTACGTGCTTATACCTTAACGCGATTCATTTCTAAGTACTAAGTACCGTCTACGAATCAAATTCTTTACTTTTAGGGTTCAAACGAAACAAACCGGGGTTTTCTAAGCTCTTTTCGGCACAGTTTTGGGCATTAAACACGATTGTTTAGCATATATACGAACATTTAAGATATTTCTGTTAAATAACCTAGGCATTTTACGTTTCAAAATGTCAAAAACTGTTTTTGGACCACCAAAAAGATTTGTTCAACACGGATCAAACAGTTTAACAACGGCTTGGATAATGGGCCCATGTAAAGATCAGGGGCGGAACGTTTTTCTGTAGGACTATAAAAGACTAAGCTTAAGCTTTAGACGAATTTTTCGCTTGGCTTAGGCTTAGGCTAAGTCTTAAGCTTTGGAATATGCTCATTGTTACGCTTAGGCTTAGGCTTAGACTTAGTCTTAGGCGTAGGAATACGCTTATAATACTGCTCCGCCCCTGTTCTTTACATTAGCCCGATAATGTAAGTAAAATATAAAACGGGGGAATTTTGGACCAAATTTGAGGATTTCAATAGTTCTAAACGGATTTCAGAAATACTTATAAAATGATTGCATGCGACAAACCATTAAAGTTGAGGTGACACGTTTTTGATGCGTATAAACCAGGCTGAATTTTTCAGTTCGTCACTAAATTTGGGATTAACGTTTTTGATTGATCAAAGATATCATTTATTAACAGGGTACTGCGATTGAATTGTCACAAAAATTCGATTCCTGTTTCTGTTATTGAAAGACGCAAGAACAAGAATTATTTCAATTTTGCGACAACTTATGAATTATGACTTAAAAAAATCGCGTCTAAAACGTTGAATTCAATTGAGTTTCTTTTCCACGTATTTTTATTTTCGTAAAAACTATACTGTGAACCAAGTTTTGCCATACAAAACCACTATATTCCGACATAAAGTTCTTCAGTTTTAAAAAGCTTCAATTGGTATCATAAGGAGTAAAACAAAATTAACTCTATACGTTGTCTGGTATCTTTTGGCATTTTCAGTACACAACAAAATATATTACAACTTTTTCAAAGTTATAATATAGGGGTCCCCATTTCGAGTCTCAATAGTAGGAGTCCACATCGCTAATAAAAATTCGTAAGTGGATAGAGTCCCTAAACCCTAATTGGAGTCCATAAATGTCAATTATTCCTGATTGTAGTGCATAAATTACTCCAGTGATGAATAAAGTTGAGTTCGAAACTTTAAGCATGTTTAAGTTGTGAAAGTGCATTCCTAAGTATAACCTTGCATAATCCCTCAAAGTTTTGATGCCAAACAACTAAACGTTTATAATTGCAGTACCGGATAGATATCAGTAACGAACGGTGGCGCAGCGTGAATTAAAAATAAATAACAGTTCATAACCAAATAACAAGGGGTACCCTCTGGAGAGGCCTAATATATCAGGTCACTACAGTATATAATTAAAGCTTGAATGCCTCACATACGTATTTTGGGCAACTTTCCAGCATTACTTTGTTTTGAATTTATTTTCTAAAACACAAGCGTAATTGTTTTGTGAAAAGAAAATTTGCATCCAAATTGTTGTGTATTCGCTAACTTTTGCGCATTGCGCAAAACCGCTGATTAGTTTATATAATAGCGCGTTTTAGAGTTAACGAAAGCAGTAAACGCTTGAATATTGCGAAACTTGGGTTTGTTTTGCAAAATCAGTTCGTTGACATAAAAGATGTGTTGTGTACAGAAAATTCAAAAATGAAATTATATATTTTCGAATATTGAAAAGCCGAAATCTGTTCGGCTGTTATGTATTTTGGTTTAATCTTGATTTTGTACTTAGTGCTGCATTAGTTTGATGACAACGAATTAGAAATGCGCCTAGACGAACTATAATGATCGGCGAGAGTATAAAGATGGAGAAGGGTATGACACTTCTTCATCTGTACTCATCAACGGTGTTATATCAGTTAGTCCTTTATGGTATGTTGCAGCCTGTAAAGTTACTATTTTTTAAGTAATTTTAAAAATTTCTGGGGATGTGCCCCAAACGTTTTTCAGTGTACACTTCCCTTTTCTTAAATCAACAATAAATACACCGGAAACCTTCAAATCCAATGTTATATAATTCAAACACATTAAGAAGCATAAATATCAGCAGCTAAAAAACCTATACCAATAACGGCCAATGTTACTTTAAGGGGCGTCCAGGTTTCTGGTGGGTCTATAAGAGAGTAGGTTTAGATTGTATGTTACATTTTTTGCTTAGGCTTAGGCTTAGGCTTTAGGCTTAGGCTTAGTAACACATTTCTGCAACGCTTAGGCTTAAGACTACGTTTAATCTACTGTTACGCCCCTTGAAGTAACATTGGCCCCAATCACAGTGACTTCGCAACTTTATTTACATATTCGTCAGCTGAACTTTCAACATTAGTATTCACTTTAGTTTGCATGTGCCCGTCGTATACGTTCACGATCTTTATTGGGCTACAACAACGCTAAAAAACTTCAGCATATAATTACATTATGCCTAAACTCAGCGTTATATTAAATGTAAAACCAAGCCTAAGCATAAACGAAAATAATTAATCCTAGCCCTTAAAAGTAAAATGGGCCAAACAAATGTTGCAACTGAACGCAAAACTACAAAAACATACAATATTGGAATGCGGTCGTTGTTAAATTGTTAAAAGTTCATCGGCGTTAGATGTTAATACGCTTTGTCGCTTAAACACTTTGAATACCTTTACGCAACGAAATAAAGAATTGTTAGCTACTACGTTCTGTTACGTGAATGCCATCTAGTAATAAATTTGAATTAATTGCCGGCTCCGGTTCCCTTTAGATATTAGACTATCCGTCTCCGTCGTTTTTTTTTGTATCCGATCGCATCCTGAAAATATTTCTAATGGGGCGGCACCCAGCCTCTTCTGGATTCGCCCGTGCCTTAAATTTTACGTGTATTCAATTTCAATTAGTTCCATATGAAACAGTTGCATGTATTTTACGTACTCAGCTTCTATCATACCAATCTGTTTACACAGTCTTTGAATATAATTTTAGAAAAGTTGGGAAAAATGAAGATTTTAAAAACAAAGCCTTCATTCAGTTTTAATTAATTAAGGTTAATTTTATTATAGCTTTCTTATACGTATTCTGCAAGGTGCGATCGGGGGTGAAAAATATGAAACTGCAGGGATTGTTTGTCCTTTGGTACTTATATACAAAGTTTCGCAGTGCTAGAATTGCAAGTGATAGAATATTAAGTAGTCGTGTCAAAAAGCGTTCAGGATCTTTAGCTCCTTAAAGCAGTATTCGCAATTGCATGCTCTGTGTCGCCCATGTTTAACAACGAACTCTCATTCTTTCACAGGTTTAGGCTTTATTAGGCAATCAGTAACCAAACAATATGACTTACGGCAGAGCAGAAACGTATTATATATTTGTAGGCAAACGCATGTCGCGCAAATAGTTACCTACGCGGATATACTCATGGGAAATATTTGTTCCGGGTTAGTAGGAAAAAATTGACTGTTATTATTACCCACCTACCTGTCTCCAACTATGGGCTATTTCGCCAATAATATTGCAAAAAACAAAATTAAAATGAATTTTTGGTGGCATGTATTTTTAATTTTACGGTTCCGGTAATTTTTTCAAATTCCGGTTCTGGTTCCGGCAAATTGTAATTCCGGTCGAACCCTTGCTATTAGGAATACTGTGTCTTGGCCAATTTGCAATTTTAAACCTAAACTACAAACCAATTTATATCTCGATCTCAAAAGCGATACTATATATATCAATCGATTGTACAAACCATGAATCTAAAAAACAATATACAATACGCAGTGTTTAGATGTTATAGCGCTTTATCAACAACGCAAAGCTATATTCGAAATCTGAGTCGATTTTTAGTCTCAAAATGTTAATTAAAGCAATTATTTTTAAATGAATGGTAATTATGACTGAACGCCTCTTCTCTTTAGTACGGCATCAATTAATCAACGGCTAACCTTTGGATTTTATCTAAAAATAAATTAAGACGGCAAAAGGTTGCAGCACTGATTGTTTTATGTATGAATGTGACAATGAATATCACACCTACTTTAGAGATGGTGGTCCATGTAAACATCAGGGGCGAAACCTTTTTCCGTGGGACTAGAATAAAATACGCTTAAGCTTTAGACTAATTTTTTTGCTTTACTTAGTTTTAGGCTTAGGCTTAGGCTTTAGGAATGAACTCATTTTACGCTTAGGCTTAGGCTTAAGATTACGCTTTAGAAATAAGCTTATATTACTGTTTCGGCCATGTTCTTTACATTGGCTGAGATGATTTGCAGTTTAGAGCATAAATTTAGTATACAGCTTAATCCCATCTTTGAAAACAGCTTCTGTCTTGCAGCAGTAAGTTGACTGCTAACAGATGAAACTTACATGGAATTAATTAAATTCATTCAGTTTAATGTAGTAACTCGAATATGAGGAGAGGTGATAAGAGAGGGGTCCCCAATTTGAGCCCCAATCAATAGAAATCCGTATCCCTAATAAGAGTCCGTAAGCGGATAGAGTCACTAAACCGTAATTAGAGTCCATAAATGTCAATTGTCCCTATAATTGTAGCGCATAAATGACTCCATGACAAAAATAATTTGTGTTCGAAACTTTAAAGTGTACTTAGGGTGGTGGACCGTAGGTTAAACATAAATAACAGTTCGTAACCGAATAACGGGGGTACTATCGGGAGATTCTAAATAAATATCAGTCCCGTCACTACAACAGTACAGGATATAACGTTCTTAACATAATATATTTTAGAGAATAACACTGTTTACGTTTAAATATTGTCATTCACACCTGGAGTTGTATCTTTCAATGTTGAGTAGAACTTTTGACGAGTTTGTAAAAGGCTTTGGGACAACAGAGCCGAGCACCATTGAAAAATGTGGCAAATTTCAAAGCTTTCTATTCGCTGGTTCGAACTTTTTATACCAGCTGGTGATTGGTGCTTACGCACATTTACACAGCAAAAAATTGTGAGTCAAATTGACTCTCCCCGAAATAGTCTCTACGGCACTACACAAACTGAGTCAAATTCGACTCCGCCAGAGTCAAATGCACAACTTAGCGAGTCAAATTTGACTCGGGCGGAGTCGAATTTGACTCATTTTGTGTAGTCCTATACAGCCTATTTCGGAGAGAGTCAATTTGACTCACCATTTTTTTTAGTGTACAAAACATTTTGCTCAGATCACAAATTTGAATATCATCAAGTTATTAATAACGCGACACAGCTATTATAGCGATTCGCATTTCAAAATCAGCAAGTCTTCCACGGTAGAATAATCTCTGTCATAAGCAATAATTTAAAACGCCTGCCAAATAACGAAGAACCCGCCGGCATAAATTATATATTTGATCTTGAGTAAGTTTTATGCGACACTGCCTGGTACAGACTGAAAATTGTACACCTCTAAAATCATAGAAATGTTTTGAATCAAATCAACAATTAACAACGTTTCATAAGCGACCAATCATAATAATCTTAGTTAATTTTCCGAACTAAACTTTACCCGAAATTTGTGTACTGCAGACAGAATTTCTTCGTTAGGATGATGAACGTTATAACTGTGCTAGTTGATTAGCTTATCTGTTCATTAGAACTTTTGAATAATATATAATTAATAGAAAATTTTCGACATTACTCAGTTTATTCAAGAGTCGATGATGCATAGTTCAACAAGAGTTATGCAACTGGGTACATTGTATGTAGAAAAGAAATGTACCCGCGTGCACGTTGCGTTTTTGCCGGCGCCCCTTTATTTAGACGGGGGTACAACTGGTGCGAACCTTGGCACTTTATGTTTGCAGTATCAAACATGGTCCCCTTATAAATTATTTTAGGGGTATACATGTGATAGCGACTCCCCCATTAAACAAGGGGGTTGGCCAAAAACGCAACGCCAGATGGTGCATTTTGTACCATGCGGGACCGTAAGAATTGCACACTCTTGTCATAATCCACTCTTGGTTTATTTAACTCAAATTTTGTTAATTAATTAACATAGTCGTTTAAACATTCAGTGTCTGGGTTGTAGAGACGTATTTTTACGACAATTTAACTCAACGTGAGTTTAAAATGTTCAGTCGGAAAAAGACTCTCAATCGAACGTATGAGCTCAGTCAACCTCACTATTTTCATTTGAAACTTTTTGCATATTCATCTCTTTTATTGAACAAATTACCAACACAAATCGGTTTAAATTTGTGCGAACATTTTATCCATCAAATTTTGAGCAAATGTCCCGTTTGATTGACCGTCTTACTATCAGCCATCGGGCGCATCTAATCAGAGGGCGGACAGGTGGAAGGGGCACAGTCTCCGTAGAATAATTTTAGCTCCTTAAACAAAATTATCAACCTTGCTTGTATGCCATCGAAAACCTTTATACCTACGCCCCTGCTGAAAATTTTTTAACCCCGCTAGTAAAAGTGAGGTGGCTACAGGCCTGCTAACCGTTAGACCCAACTCATAATTACATATAGACTTATAGATAAATTAAATTTTGAATATAATTTAAATCGAACGTAAGTCATATCTTTGCATGCGGCAGTCAATACAGAGAAGTCAAAAATTCAATTTTTAACCGGTGTTGCACCAAATTGAAGCAAACACGTGCGTAAGTAAATGCGCTAATAATTCTCATGGGTGCCGTAAACAAAAACCGTTCAGAAATTACTGTCTGGTCAAAAAAACTATAGATATATTACGTATATTTAGGTGAGCAATATATACTTGGAATCAACTTTTACCGGGCGTCTGCTCAACGTGATTTTAGACAATTTCATTTATATTTTTTACAAAACAATAAATATTGTTGATTTAATAAATTTAACATTCAAGAAACCAAAACAACCAAAAATCATAAATGCGATCATTGAAAACGAATTTTTCGTTTGTAGCTAAAAATATGTGTTTTACGGGTAGGCTGCAATCGCGAAACGATAATTATTTTGTTTTCGTATAAAATATACACCGATAAAAATGAGAATAAATTTTTCTAACTATTGACCGTATTGTCAAAATTAAGGTAAGTATGTTGTACTTTATCACCAGGCGGCTATAGGTTTTGTAACTTTCGAATCAGTGAATGGTGAGCTCCGAAAATCAGCAAATTGTTCAGGTTTGATTTGCGCTACTTCTATGTCAATTTTAAATCTGGAACTGCAGTTTTTGGCCAGTTTTGAAAAATGGTACTAACTGGTGATAGGTGCTATAGGCGTATGAGAATATAGGTCAAGATCAATTCTAAAATGTTATTTTATGATCGAAATATTGACACATTTTATACAAAGTTTGGAAAGCTGTGCTCAGATTGACTATTAATATCTAGCAAAGCATAAACACAGAAGGTAACATTGTGGCTAAAAATAATATTTTTCTTAGTTCTAAACAAGCCTACGCGGCTTAGACTTTTATTAACTTCGTCAGGGGTAAGTCTTCATAGAACGCTTCTTTAACAAAATATGAAAATTTCTTAAACATGTATACTTACTTACTTGTAATCGTATATATAACAACTAAAAGTGAATTCCTGTAGGTATATCAAAACAGCATTCAAGCCGAAATTAAGCCACCGCTTTTATGGAATTTATTTCTCAACGCTTAGGGCTCACGTAAAGAGCATGGGCGGAAAATTTTTACTGTGGGATTGCAATAGAGTAAGCTTATGCTTTAATAGACTAATTTTTCTGCTTGGCTTAGGGTTAGGCTTAGGCTTAGGAATATGCTCATTCTTACGCTTTGGTTTAGACTTAGCTTTAGGCTTAGGAATATGCTTATAATACTGTTCTGCCCCTGTTCTTTACATTGGCCATGGTTAGCAACATTTGAGCAAATAAAGGGCGTTACCATTCTTTGAACAATTCATAGCTTGGGGTTAAAACAAATGGGAATTAAACAAGAAAGTATTAACAAATTATGCACAGAATCGATGGTGACTGATACCGTATGTATATATGTCTAAGAAGCTCATGTAAAGCATTTCCAGCACGCGTCGGCTGTCCAACTTTAATATTAAACTATCATAGTCAAATTTAAAAATTTGAAATTCAACTGTCAATCAGAGAAAGTAAATCTTTAAATTTTTGATACAACTGAGATTTCATGAAATGACAAACAAATAAACAAGAAACATCAATCGAGAAAATGTTTCTTTTATTCCCTACGAACACAATTCAGTTGTGTCGCTGTTCGATGTTCAAAGACAAAACGAGAAATTAAAGCCACAGTGACAAATGACACTTTTATAGGAGCAGTGCTACAGCAGAGAAAGCTTAAGCTTTGTTTTACATTTTCAATGGACTTCATAAATTGTGAATTGATTGAGCAGTTTTGAACGAATTGAATAAGCCATCGTCAGGCGACACTGAACCCCAATGTAAAATAGTTCCTCATACGCGTTTAAATACAAAATTTAATCTCATGAAATCAATTTTGACCACAAATCATGTAGAGAACATGTTTTCTCAGATCTGTACTTTTTACAAATGAAACAAGACCCGTAGCCAAGGGGGAGGCATGGGGCTTTAACCCCTTGTAGAAAAGTTTTGGGAACCTCGGGAAAATTGTCAACCTTACAGTCAACAATTTTCTTTGTATGCCCGGCCTGAAAAATTTTGAGCTCCATCACCAGCAAGGTGAGCTGGTTACGGCCTGAATGAAACATTGGAGCGGTTAATGGACATTTTCCTTAAAATGTCTACACTGCAGGTTACGGCGATGTTGAGTTGGCACAAGACCCCTTACCGCCATATTTGTCCATACGTTAAGGCTTAGGCTTAATAAATTTAACCCTTTCTCACATGAATATTTTCTATTTCCCCTGAGACCTACTTTTATGCTAGGATTCGAACTCCAGTGACCGGAGTGGGAGGCGTATACCATCACCACTCAGCTATAGGAGCTTGACGCTCCAGCTCGAGGGGGCTCTCACGTCTTGTGGTGATTTAGTACTATGTATACGTATTGCAATTGTTAAACACGGTGCGATATATACTATTTAACGTATATACACTGCGCTGAGTTGCCTACAGGCAACTCAATGTGAGAAAGGGTTAAGAAAAGATTTGTCCAAATATACCGATGTAAAAATGTTTCCTGAAGCCTTTGCATAAAGCTTCAAACTGTCGAAAATCTTTTTCGCCTACACAACCCAACTCAATATTAAATTTGTACACTTTAGATTAACAGCAAAATACATAATATACACTAAAATTGGTAAAAATATACTAACTACGGTGTAAACGGATAGCAAAAATAACGGTCACAGAAATGGATAGTGATCAAAATAACAGAAACGAATATTGAATTAGAAAAGAGGTGTACCGCAAAACTAGAAACGTCCTCATTGTGAAATATACATTTACTAAGAACAAAACTAAAATTTCTAATCAAAAATATAACTATGTTTTTGGCGTTTCTAGTGCGAGGATCGCTTAGTGCGGGGGTTTGAGGGCGTCAGAACCCCATCCTGCTTAGGGTAACTTGAATTCGCAGGGGTTTGGAGGGCGGTAGCATAGTAAATGATAATGAGCACTTATCCTGGTATCGTTGATAAGTTGCCAGTGAATGACATAAACGATTTTATAATGAGTGGTCATGAAAACGAAAAAAGCTTTCGCGTTACTGTAGAGTTTGAAAGTGAACAAATACTGAATTTCACTGAAGCATCAAGGTCTGTCTCATTTTTCTCAAAATAAATGTTATTTTGGCAAAATAACAATTTAGCATTTTACCATTGTGCCCCCCAATATTAATTTGCTTCCGGCGCCGCTTATTTTACCTAAAACTGACAATGCGGGCCATATGTGTGACAAGAAATATTATAGATGTGCGGTTTGTAGCTTTGCGTTAAAGCGCCAGATTCCAAAAAATAGTACGAAGTAATACCAGCAACCATGATATGCATATTTGTTATGTACTTATGTAACGGACCTAAGTGGCGATGACAGCCTTTAAATCAGTAGATATTCGTGCGAAATACCAAAATTTTTTTGACATTTTGTAATCAAAATGTCTATCAAAAGCAATGTTAATATAGGTTGTAAAAATGGATAGTAAAAATAAACCAAAACGGATAATATTCACAGTAACAGAAACGGAAAACGGATATTGAAGTATATATAAAAGAATTCAAAGATGTTTTATTTTTCTGCCACCAAAATTGAGGCATGCAAATATTTACTGGACTCTGTAAAAAGTTAAATAAAAAATAGCTGATGGATCGAAATTTTAACATTTTGGACGAATTTCGTAGTTTTTACTTTATATCGAACAATTGTTGCATATTTATAAAGACAAATTGCTAACTATATGTACGTGATTTTTAACTAATTTTGAGCACAAAAACAGCTGAATTTCCAGTATTTTTATAACGGAAACGAAAACGAACACTGGTTTTTACCGGAAACGGAAACGGATATGCGGTAATACTCTTGTTTAATACAAAATCTTAGCTTAGAATTGTTGTGTTTAGTTAAACTATGATAAAATAATGTATCACTGGGCAACCAATAAGTTAATACAACAACGGTTTACAATAATACTGAAAATTTCGCGAGCAGAGAGAGAGACAGAGAGAGATAGAGAGAGAGAGAAAGAGCTAGCGAATCCCCCCTCACCTTTTTTGTATTCGAATCCAAGAATTTTAATTTTGGAGGCCGTTAACAACCGCGGCTTTCAATTTATAAAACGTCAGGAGTAAAACAGTGAGCGAAAACCCAGACGTATTTTTACATTAAATATGTACATGAGTTCGAAAACAACAAATATTTTCACAAAACTGGCTATCTTGTAGACAAAAATCCTTTACCAAAAATTCAAAAACAATAATCATCTTTGTTGTCCTGCGTTGCGTACCGTACAGAGGGTACATATGGTTCGACAATATAAAATAGGATCACAAAAAATTTTAAATCATAATATTTCTATTATCCGTTCTAAAATTGACAAATACGAAAAACAACATACGCTACTAAAACGTTTCAGGATTTGCAGTGATTTGACATCTGTATTGACTATAAAAAAAATTATTCATAACTATCATTTCTGCCTAAGGAATGGTTAAACAAATAATAACGAAATACATATTTGCCAGATAATCAAATATAAGCTGATTTCGAACCAAAGGAAGCTAATAATATTATTCGTTATCATTTACCATTATTATTGTTTGGATAAATAAAACATTAATCGAATCACATTTTAATACGAAGACAAATGACAAACAAAAATATTTTTTACATTAAAAGCTTATAATATGTATTAACAAGGCACCGTCTTAAATACTTAATCCTCTACGCTAAAAATGTATCGGGCTACAACAGCTAATAAAGCTCTTGAAACTTTATCGTTAGTCTTGACCAAACCAACTTTACAGCGCTCAATGTTACAAGCATGACGATTCACCACATCTTTAATTTTATGTGTCACATGCTTACATACCCTTATTTTCAACAAGGTCGTCCCTTGAGCGTCTATCCTATTTTCGACTGGGTACGTGTTCATTGCGCGGCAATTTACCATTGCGCTCGCGACATGGCTTCCAAACCAGTCTAGGTAGGAACCGGGACTTCAGACCTTTGAACTAAACTTCACCACATCTTTAATTTTATGTGTCACATGCTTATTTTTGTTCTCTTCTTTTTTCGGGGTTTTTGGCGTTTTCCGTTGCTCGCTGTTCCTTTTGGTAGGGACCGGGGCTTGCCTTTGAACTAAACTTCACCACATCTTTAATTTTATGTGTCACATGCTTACATACCCTTATTTTCAACAAGGTCGTCCCTTCACCGTCTATAGTATTTTCGACTTGATAGGTGTCCATTGCGCTCATGTCGTGGCCCCCAGGTCACTCTTAGTAGGAACCGGTAGTTCAAGCGTTTGAAATAAGCAGCTGGAAAAGGCGGGTTACGGGTGGTGTCGAACTAGCGATTTTCTGCGCTTCAGGCAGACCCTATTACCAATGCACACGCAGCCCGAATGTTCAACACTAGCATGCATACAGTGCACTGCACTATATTGCATGTGCACATAACGGACAAGCATGTCTCACATGCTTACAGTAACGTTACACTTTGAGTAATGAACTTTATGACCTAGAAGCATTTGCGCTATATCATTAGTGAAATTGAGGTTTAAACAGTAATAATAAAGTTTGATCACTATCGCTTTAAGAACGCTAAAGAAAACATACTCCTATTAATTCACACTCGAAATCGTAATCTCGTTCCATTATCACCTCCCCATCTTATTCGAAGCGCTGTGAATTGTTATCATTGTCGAGAGGTTAAAATTCTCATAGTAAAATTGTTCATTCAAACCCTCTTGTGGATGTTAATTTGAAAAATTCAAAAAGGTCCCGAATCCAGTATTAAAATATTATTTCACTGCTTTTCGTAAAATTCAAACTGAACATGGTTTGCAGAATCAAATGCGAACCAGTTTGTTGGTCGGCTTTAATCTTGTGCTTAATAAAAAACAACGTCTATAAAATTGCCCTTCACAGGGAAAGAGGTAAGATTTAAAAAAAGTGATTACGTTCTATAAAATTTTCAATAGGCGAGATTCTTTACGGTACCAGCTCAAAACTTTGTGAAACCGATTAGACGAAAAGCGCAAGGCAGCGATTGGAATCAAACCACTATTGGTTTACGATGTTCTCAAATGTTAAAAACAATATAAATTCTAACTGAGTAAATTTGATTTAATACTGGAGTTGACTTTGAGAAAAGGTTACGACTCGACATCCAAATTGGATTTGCGCAGCATCTCAACCGCAAAATTTGGTACGGGGGGAAGCAGAATATCATTATTGTTCCATGAGGGTGCCGAATATATTTTGAAACATATTGGACAACATAATGTAACGTTTAAACATTAGCTGTCATGCCGTGGGTGATGATCAGCCGGGGGGAGGCTGACTGTAAATCCCCTGTAACTTGGGCATAGTCGCAGTAGTAAATTTGTGACAAATGTTGTACGGTTAATCAAATTTATGTTTTTGACACTTTCAACATTGGTGTTTAAATCGCTGTCGGTCAGAATTACGCGTGTATTATTGAACACTGGGTTCAGGTGCCGTGAACAGTTTTGAGTTCATACAAGCAACCAAAGTATTTTGTTTTGATATTTTTTCAATTTTAAAGCGTTAACCGACGATTCGATTCGATATCGTATACGAAGGCTACAAAATTGAATAACCGCAATGCTGCGGGAAACCCGTAAATTTTTAAATTAAATACATATAAATGAACTTGTGTTTTTAACAACGCGATACAATCATCAACCCATGTATAGAACAAGGCCGGAACAGTAGTATAAGCATATTCCTAAGCCTAAGCCTAAGCAAAAAAATTAGTCTAAAGCTTAAACTGACTCTATTATAGCCCGTTCGGAAAACGATCCAGCCCTGTTCTATACATGGGCGCAATCATCCATCACGTGTACTGAGCAGAGAAGCATAAACTACATAAGCCTAAGCCTAATCCTTGAATTTTTAGTAGATACCTAAGCCTAAGCTGAAGCGTGAGCTATTAAAGCATGATTTTGTTTATGAGGTCATATGTGTATGATGGACACTTTTTGTTGGGGAAAGTAAAAATAAGAAGGTACGATTTGATAAAATTTTGGTTAAATTGAATATTAAGATGTGTAGTTTGCTATTGCGACGTCGAATACGATGAAATTATGCGAAAACGTGGCGTATTGGCATAATTTGTTTTGAAGGGACTCTAAAAGTGACCTTAAGCTTTAGACGAATTTTTTGCGTCGCCGTAGGCTTCAGCTTAGGCCTAGATTTAATTATAGGTTTTTCCTTACGCTTAGGCTAAGGCTTAGACAAAGGCATACGCTTAGGAGTATGATGATACTGCAATAACCCCAACAAAGTACTGGTGACGATGGAATAAATAAACTGTAAACCTTTAGGCTGACGCTATACTGGTTGTGCAGTGCCGTCCGTCACCATGCTGTATCATAAACGAGGAGCACACGTAAACATGTTAAACATTACGCATTTTATTTCGCCTATATACACTGCACTTAGTTGTTCATAGTATGCCCTAAGTGGAAACAGAATTAAGAGAATGTTTAACCCTTTCTCACATGAATATTTTCTATTTCATCTAAGACTTTTCTTTTATGCTAGGATTCGAACTCCAGTGACTGGAGTGGGAGGCGTATACCGTCACCACTCTGCTATAGGAGCTTGACGCTCGAGTCCGAGGGAGCTCTCCCGTCTTGTGGTGATTTAGTACTATGTATACGTGTTGCAATTGTTACACACGGTGCGATATAGATTATTTAACATATGAAGGGGTTAAGCTTTAAAATTAATAAATACTCAACAAAATGTCGACCGGATGTATTATAAATCTAAACAAACGACCGAGTGCATTGAGATATCATTTCCTGGTTCAGCGCAAAAGTATACGTTTTTACTAGTAAACAACATACGTTGGCGAAGTTGAAGCAGAAAATCTAATTCGCTTCATTAACGGCCTAGTTTCGCGAGATGTATTTCTATACTATTAAATAAATTATTACTAGAACAATTTTGACTCAAATGTCAGATATAACGGAACACGCGTGTAAATTGAGTTAGAATGTTGCTTTGAACTACGTTATCTGAAGTATATATACATAATATATATTGCCAATATATATAAATATATATGTAAATATATAAATATATATCTATATGTGTAAATATATATAAATATATATATTTATATATAAATATTATATATTATATATATAAACATGTTGTTTGCTTCGGTTATCATCATAAAATATAATGAACTAATAAACGTGAAGCATAAGGCAATTAATTTCTAACGCTACAATTTTGTCTTTTACACTATTCCCATAAACTGCCAAGGTCACCGATCTAAAAATACGCGGCCCATTTATAGATCAGGGACGGAGAAGTTTTCCAGCTGGACCGCAATAGAGTAAGCTTAAACTTTAGACTGACTATTTGTACTTCTTCTTAGGCTTAGGCATAAGCTTATGTTTACGCGTAAGCTTAGGATTAACTTAATAATATACTTACGGTACTGTTACGGCCTAACATTGACCACACGCGCTGTATACACATCGTGTTTGCCTATAAACTATAACGATCAAGCGCAGTACAAAATTTGCACAAGACGTGAGTGCACCCTGGTGCTCGAGAGCAAAACTCTTATAACAAGGTAACTGCTGGGAGCAGGGTGTGAAGTAAACGGATAGTAATATACGAGAAATGGAATCGGATAGTGATCAAAATAATGGAAACGAAAAACGGAAATTGCGTGCAAATTTTAAAATCATGTTTTATTTTTATACGAGTAAAACTTTATAGACTATGGCTGGGTTTCCAAAATCTTACATAAGTAAGTATTTACTTATATAAGTTACACTTATATGTAAAGTGTTTAAGTTACCGACTTAAAAGTAAAACTTAACTTTTTCAGCAAAAAGAAATAAACGCCAGATGTCAGGAACGATCATAACAAAAAAGCTATAGTTTTGCTTTATATTAATTAAGAACGTACCACGAATTAACAATTTTAATTAGACCAAGGCTGATATGCCTGGACTGTTGCTCTGTAATATATCAAATTTAGTGAGTGACTTAAGTATCTACTTAACTTAAGTACGCTTTTAAAACGACAAAATTTTAAGTAATTGCCTAGAACATACTTAAGTAGTAAGTCATACTTAAGTAGGGTTTCAGAAACCCAGCCATTAACTGCGTAAGTAGCCAAAATTCTTAAGATTGAGGATGAATTTTAATATTTTGCGTTCAAATTACACAATTTCAGCGTATCTGTATCGAAAAACTGAATTTCTTAAAGCGAGTTTCAACTAAAATGAAAGCAAAAAATAATAAAAATCCTATATTTCTATATTAACGAAAACGGTAACGAAAACCGATTCTCATTGAAAAGAAGACACTATTTTAAACGCTTTCTGTGTTATGTTGCAAAACGCTTATTTGCGGCCGGAATATACTCTAAAATAAAGTTGTTTTACAAGCGCAACGCTATTATAAACAAACGTTTTTAGCATTTGTCAAAACACTGTTAATATTATCAATACTAACCAGTTTCCCAAACGGTGACAAACGTTCTTATTTTTGACATTTATTTCTTATAAACTATTACAGCAAAACTTAAAGCTCAGCTCACACGTGCAAGTTTTTGCAACGAGCATTCGCAGCTGCAAGTTGCACGAAATGCTTGCATCTGCAAGTATTTTCAATGGAACATTCTGATTGACCAATCAAACTGCAGGTGCTAGAAATTCAAGCGACTTGCTACTGTGTTCACAGGTGCGAACAAAATAAACATGAATTCCTGTGAATAATTTGCAGCTGCAAAAACTTCAAAGTTGCTTTGTGAACAAACTGGACGGTACAAGCTGCACGTGCAAGTTTTTGCTGCAAAAACTTGTACGGGTGAATAGGGTTTAACAATTATTAAAGCTTCGAGTTTTTCATATTTAGAAATTCAAATATAAACCTCGTAATTACGTGGTTGCTGTTCACGCTCATCAAAATCAACAAAAGCAATAATTTTCAAATGAAAATGAATTGACGGCATTATTAGCTTTTTTACATATACGAATAGTGGTGAATACAATAATTTTTCGGCGGCGCTAAAAATACAAACGATTGCTAGATATAGTTTGTGACTGTTCACAATTACTATTTGTCTGGATTTAAAATATAAAATAATGTTAAATTAAACGGTTATTAAACAGTTCCAGGAATATATTGTGTTGAATAAAGAAGATTTGAGAAAGATAATAAAAAGATGTCGATTTGTACGTATAGAGACTTAGAGAATGGCTGGCATAAGGGAAAGGTGTAATGATTCAAGTAAGATTCGACTAAAAAATAAATAACATTCCAGAACCAAACAACAAGAGGGATTCTTTCATATGGCTCCAAATAACAGTCATACCCTGTCGGAACACTTCAGTATACCCGGACTGTTGTCTGTCTTCTCGTTCAAAATTGCGGCCCATATAAAGATCAGGGGCGGACCGTTTTTCTGTGAGACTGCAATAGATCAATCTAAAGCTTTAGACTAATTTTTTGTTGGCTTAGGTTTAGGCTTAGGCTTAGGTTTTCGGAACATGCTTCTAGTACTGTTCCACCCATGTTCTTTACATTGGCCAAAATTGCTCAGATAACCAGGCAACTTTTAAAACTATTAAAAGAACATTAATCAGTCACAAGGTGTTTGTGATGACGTCAGCTGTTCGGCGGCTTGCGGCTGTCCCCACCGTGCTACGCCCCACAATCGATTATCTTCACACGAGTTTTAATCTCAAGTTTCTCTGTTGCTAAAGTTTTCGATATAGAAAAAATACCACGCTATTAATATATACTTTGCAAAAATAGCAGCAGTAAACTCTGACGGAAAATGATAATACAAGCAATTAAGAATTTGTTTTCTGTAAAGTTAGGAAGCTGCTGGAAATAAATGGCGTAGAAATATTTATTAAACATTCTCCATACAAACATACTAAAACTCATGTGTACGGCTCGTAGAACTTGAACTCGTGGAGAATCAACAGGTTTTACTCGTGGCCAAGGTGTAGAAGCGAAACTTTAGATACACAAAATTTACCAAAACACTTTTATCCTAATATTTTCTATAAAAACTAGTTGTTGTTTAATACAGTATAGGTAACAGTTTAAAAGATGGAATTAGTAATTTGCGAATCATTGAAACACGGTTGTGTTTTCAATATATGTTTCAAGCCTCGAGAATGATGCACGCTTTTTGAAAGTTTTGCAGAATGTTCTCTACAGAAAAGCAGAGCTGGAATGAGGTAACTTACGTATAGAATATCCTAATTAGCCGCTTCGACACCATACACAAATTGGACCGCTAAACGTCTCATTTAAGTTGTTATTGTATTACAAATATGTAATTACCATAGCTAGTCGATATTATTGCGCGATGCTAATGACACCGTGCAATAGATTACGTGTCACTGCTAAGTTTGTTCTACTGAAATTACTAACTAAGACAGTAATATTTTGTAATAACCTTCCATGCATTATAGCTTAGAACAGGCTGCTTTTTGGTGGATTGCAATGGAGCAAGTGTACGCTTTAGACTTATATTTTGTTTAGGCTTAGGCGTACGCTTAGGAGTAGACTTAGCATAAAACCTCACAGTATCCCACGTAAAAGAAAGAAACTAGGTAAAAGTGCCCCTAGAACGGACAGATTGTGATATGTTTCGCTTGAAGCATGTAAAAGAGTTTAAACAAGGGTTAGTTAGACCATAGATCAGTAGGTAATGCTTATAATATTACCTCCATAACTTCTATGAAAATACTTGTCATCTATATCTTTGACGGCTGTCTTTCAGTGTTAACACGCTTGCGGTCAGTGAAATAAGAAACATATGGGCCCAACGAACTTTCATCTGTTAAGCTATAAATTGACACTATGTGTTTTCAAGGCGTTCTAAAGTACAACTCTCAATATTCTTTCTTATAACAGTCAGTTGCTTTTTAAAAGTTATCTCAGTTGGGCGCCAGCAGAACATGTTCTTTGAAATATTTTGAAACGTTTGAATTGTATTTTCTTGATGAATAGCTTAAATATGTCACGGCACAGATCGCAATTTGGAAAAGTTTCTCTACTTCACATCATCAAATTGTCATGGTAAAGATAGCTAAACAGTCGAGCACGTATGCGTGACATATTTTATTCGATAATCAATAGACGCAATTTGTAATCTTGAAGTATTGAAATATTTACTAATCCAGTTTTAGAAACATAATATTTTAAAACTCAAAAAATATCCTCTTCCAATGAAGAATGCTATATAAGATCACTTACAAACTGAACATTGTAAAACCCAACGAACGCTAAAATGAAGCTGATAGGTGATGTCCGCTGGGCCCATATGTTTCTTGTTTCACTGACCGCAAGCGTGTTAACACTGAAAGACAACCGTCAAAGATATAGATGACAACTATTTTCATAGAAGTTATGGAGCTAATATTATAAGCATTACCTACTGATCTATGGTCTAACTAATCCTTGTTTAAACTCTTTTACATGCTTCAAGCGAAACATATCACAATCTGTCCCTTCTAGGGGCACTTTTACCTAGTTCATACTTACATTTTGTAGAAACAGGCTTTATGCACCCTATATATGATTGATTGTTTATGATATTCGTTCGTAAGAAACGAGCTTGACGGAACGTCTGTACCTTATATTTCGAAAATTGAAACGCGAATTTATATCAGTTTTGCGTTTAGTTTCAAATAATATTTTTCAAAACATTTTCAAGTAAAAAAGCGGCGATGTCCGAAAATGTACACTGTACAAAATGGGGAGTCAAATTGACTCTCATAGGTTTTTCCTGACTACACAAACTGAGTCGAAATTCGATTCCGACAGAGTCAAATTCGATTCATAATTGACTCTTACACAAACTGAGTCAAATTTGACTCCGCCAGAGTCAAATTCGATTCATTGAATCCCTCAGTGAGTCGAATTTGACTCTAGCGGAGCCAAATTTGACTCAGTTTGTGTAAGACTCAATTTGACTCCCCATTTTTTACAGTGTATATAAACCAAAAACACTATAAAACACAGCTTTTTAACATTCGTCAAACGCTATTTTCGTTTCAATTAAAACGTTGTTTTTAAACCACGAGAAGTGTTTGCATTTTTGACACCGTTTTTCTAATCTGGGTTTGATTCTGTGTATTGTCAGTTAGAGATATCACCACCACAAACGGAACCAGAAACCAAACCGGAAATAAAACCGTCTTCTGTGTTTGTCTGAAGAACCAACGAAGAAGTAAAAAAACCTTCACAAAACTGACAACAAAAAAACTTTCAATCACGACACCCTAGTTTGGATGTTATTTTCGCAGCAAAACCACACGAAAACAATCATGACCAGAAACAGCCAAAGCCGGCTCCATAAAAAGGTTTTTGAATATAGCACTTTTAATAAGAAATAAGTTTGATGAGATAAACACAATGTCTATAGTCATGAACGAAGGATGTGGTGCGATAACAACAAGTATAAATTGAAAATATACTTTTGTCTGAGCAGCGATTCGAAGCTTTTAAAATTCGATAACTATATATCAAAGCTGGAATGCTCCACATACGTAATTTGGACAACGCTTCAGCATTGAGATATCTCTATATATTAAATTAATGATATATTTGACAATTCTTTACAGAATTAAGAATTAAAGCGTCGACATGTGTTTTTCGACAGCAGTGCTCAATATGCGAGATCGATTGCCGTTCTATATACTAGAAAAAATTGCTCAGCACTTGAGCAGCATGGGATAAGCTTCATATTCCTATGAAAAGGATAGTGACTAGACCAGCACATTTGTTCGATGTAACCTGGAAAAATATAAAGAAACAATGGCGTCCAAAATTATGTTGACTATTAATTCTTCTGAAACATATTGCGGAGAGCAAATCTATTTTTAAGCTGAAAGTTTGTTTTTGGCAGATTTATTAGGCATTTTAAGAAATTTCTTAGATAATGGCAGGGTTACAGAGACATGGCTGAAGTATAGTGATCTTTGCGGTTGCCATATTAATCGATGCTGCCAGAATACGATGAGAATTTTGAGCCTCTGTTCGTGACTATGCAGTGAAACAAATAACTAGGTAGGGAAATGAGCATTTATAGATTTCTACCTGTATACTTGTTTGTTTGTCACGAAGGTTAAAAGTCGGGTAAAGTCAAGAGTCGTTTTTAAAGCATCAATTGCGAGTCATTTTGTGACAACGCCTTGTTTAAGAAAGTATCTAACAAAATTGGTCGTCAGTACTCTTAACTGACCAATTATGCCGCCATACATTGCGTTCTTATGAAATTCAATTAACTATGTTAATAGAGAGCCAAAGGTGAGTTTTTAGTACGTTCTTGTAGAAAACTTCAATACACATTTAAAGCAAAACATTTGTTTCTTACAAAAAGAAAATTACAGAAATTTTGCTATCCGCAATATGTTTCAGAAGAATTAATAGTCAACATAATTTTGGACGACATTGTTTCTTTATATTTTTCCAGGTTACATCGAACAAATGTGCTGGTCTAGTTACTATCCTTTTCATAGGAATATGAAGCATATCCCATGCTGCTCAAGTGCTGAGCAATTTTTTCTAGTTTCAACCGCTTTACCAAGCTGCTGATTAGTCCATCAATCTGAACAATGAAAAATAAGAAGACTGTGTAAACTAAACACGGAGTTTCAACAAATCGTTTGCATCACAGAAACTTTTATCCTGACAACAAGCGCCTAACCAACGTATTTGTATAAAACCAAGTATTGGGGCGAAACAAACCACGGGGTGACATTCTCCGTCGGGGTAAAACCAACCGTTGGTGTGAAACCAACCATTGGGGTGAAACCAACTGTTAGGGTGAAACAGACTGTTGGGTTGTTGGTGAAACCAACCGTTGGGGTGGACCCGTCCAGTGAAACCGACTGTTGGGGTGAAACCAACCATTGCGGTGAAACCGATTGTTGGGGCGTTGTACCTGTTGGGGTGAAACCAACCGTTGGGGTGAAGCCGACTTGTGGGTGGGGGTTTTGGGGTGAAACCAGCCGTTCCAGGTAAAACCGGGCTGTTGGGGGTGAAACTGACCGTTTTAGGGTGAAACCGACTGTTGGGGTGAAACCAACCGTTGGGGTGAAACCGACTGTTGGGGTGAAACCAACCGTTGGGGTGAAACCAACCGTTGGGGTGAAACCAGCCGTTGGGGTGAAACCAACCGTTGGGGTGAAACCAACCGTTGGGGTGAAACCGACTGTTGGGGTGAAACCAACCGTTGGGGTGAAACCAACCGTTGGGGTGAAACCAACCGTTGGGGTGAAACCAACGTTGGGGTGAAACCAACTGTTGGGGTGAAACCAACCGTTGGGGTGAAACCAACCGTTGGGGTGAAACCGACTGTTGGGGTGAAACCGACTTTTGGGGTGAAACCAACCGTTATGGTGAAACCGACTGTTGGGGGTGAAACCAACCGTTAGGGTGAAACCGACTGTTGGGGTGAAACCAACCGTTGGGGTGAAACCGACTGTTGGGGTGAAACCAACCGTTGGGGTGAAACCAACCGTTGGGGTGAAACCAGCCGTTGGGGTGAAACCAACCGTTGGGGTGAAACCGACTGTTGGGGTGAAACCAACCGTTGGGGTGAAACCAACCGTTGGGGTGAAACCAACCGTTGGGGTGAAACCAACGTTGGGGTGAAACCAACTGTTGGGGTGAAACCAACCGTTGGGGTGAAACCAACCGTTGGGGTGAAACCGACTGTTGGGGTGAAACCAACCGTTGGGTTTGGGGTGAAAGCAACTGTTGGGATGAAACCGATTGTTGGGGTGAAACCAACCGTTTGGGTGAAACCGACTGTTGGGGTGAAACCAACCGTTGGGGTGAAACCGACTGTTGGGGTGAAACCAACCGTTGGGGTGAAACCAACCGTTGGGGTGAAAACAACCGTTGGGGTGAAACCAACCGTGCGGGTGAAACCAACCGTTGGGGTGAAACTAACCGTTGCGCTGAAACCAACCGTTGGGGTAAAACCAATCATTGGGGTGAAACCAACGGTTGGGGTGAAACCGACTGTTGGGTTGAAACTAACCGTTGGGTTGAAACCAACCGTTGGGGTGAAACCAACCGTTGGGGTGAAACCAACCGTTGGGGTGAAACCAACCGTTGGGGTGAAACCAACCGTTGGGGTGAAACCAACCGTTGGTGTGAAAACAACTGTTGGGGTGAAACCAACCGTTGGGGTGAAACCAACTGTTGGGGTGAAACCAACCGTTGTGGTGAAACCAACCGTTGGGTTGAAACCGACTGTTGGAGTGAAACCAACCGTTGGGGTGAAACCGACTGTTGGGGTGAAACTAACCGTTGGGGTGAAACCGACTGTTGGCGTGAAACCAACCGTTGCGGTGAAACCGACTGTTGGGGTGAAACCAATCGTTGGGGTGAAACCGACAGTTGGGATGAAACCAACCACAAGCTCTATAAAGTGGTGAAAGTTACAACCGTTAAATTACATAGCTAACGGGAAAAAAGTGCTGAACCAAAATGGAAAATTTCGTGCACTTTCTGTAACGAGTTTTTTGACCGTAACTACTGAAGGCCACGCTCTTTTCGCAAATCCTTTGGCACAGATATTCCCGACGGACTAGAGTACCAGTGTACAAAATTTAAACGAAATAGGTCTGCTATTACTTGAGTACCAACATGCAAACTAAACTGAAAATACGCACTTGAGAAGCGCGAACCATATAATGATCCATATTATTGGCATCTTTTCGTTTTTTAAGTCTTACCGCATTCGGATTTCGTACATTGGCTGCAACTGGTTTTGCATAGCTGTTTATCTTTGAACCAAACTGCAAAGTTGAACAATTTAGCAAAGAGCAAAGTTACAATAAACTAGAAAAAATGCTCAGCACTTGAGCAGCATGGAATATGCTTCATATTCCTATTAAAAGGATAGTAACTAGACCAGCACATTCGTTCGATGTAACCTGGAAAAATATTAAGAAACAATGGCGTCCAAAATCATGTTGACTATTAATTCTTCTGAAACATATTGCGGATAGCAAATCTATTTTTATGTTGAAAGTTTTGGCAGATTTATTAGGCATTTTATGAAATTTCTTAGATAATGGCTGGGTTACAGAGACATGGCTGAAGTAGAGCGATGTTTGCTTTTGCCAGATTAGTCGATGCTGCCAGAATACGGTGAGAATTTTGAGCCTCTAGTCGTGACTATGCAGTGAAACAAATAACTCGGTAGACCTGTAAACTTGTTTGTTTGTCGCTAAGGTTAAAAGTCGGCTAAAGTAAAGAGTCGTTTTTAAAGCATCAATTGCGAGTCATTTTGTGACAACGCCTTGTTTCAGAAAGTATCTAAAACAAAATTGTTCATCAATACTCTAACTCACCAATTATGTTGCCATACAGTGTTCTTATGAAATTCAATTAACTATGTTAATAGAGAGCCAAAGGTGAGTTTAGTACGTTCTTGTAGAAAACTTCAATACACATTTTAAGCAAAACATTTGTTTCTTACAAAAAGAAAATTACAGAAATTTCGCTATCCGCAATATGTTTCAGAAGAATTAATAGTCAACATGATTTTGGACGCCATTGTTTCTTAATATTTTTCCAGGTTACATCGAACGAATGTGCTGGTCTAGTTACTATCCTTTTAATAGGAATATGAAGCATATTCCATGCTGCTCAAGTGCTGAGCAATTTTTTCTAGTTTCAACCGCTTTACCAAGCTGCTGATTAATCCATCAATCTGAACAATGAAAAATGAGAAGACTGTTTAAACTAAATACAGAGTTTCAATAAATCGTTTGCATGACAGAAACTTTTATCCTGACAACAAGCGCCTAACCAACGTATTTGTATAAAACCAACCATTGGGGCGAAACAACCACGGGGTGACATTGTTCGTTGGGTAAACCAACCGTTGGGGTGAAGTCAGCCATTGGGGTGAAACCAACCGTTGGGGTGAAACCAACCGTTTGGGTGAAACAGACTGTTGGGTGAAACCAACCGTTGGAGTGAAACCGACTGTTGGGGTGAAACCAACCGTTGCGGTGAAACCGACTGTTGGGGTGAAACCAACCGTTGCGGTGAAACCGACTGTTGGGGTGAAACCAACCGTTGGGGTGAAACCGACTTTTGGGGTGAAACCAACCGTTAGGGTGAAACCGACTGTTGGGGGTGAAACCAACCGTTAGGGTGAAACCGACTGTTGGGGTGAAACCAACCGTTGGGGTGAAACCGACTGTTGGGGTGAAACCAACCGTTGGGGTGAAACCAGCCGTTGGGGTGAAACCAACCGTTGGGGTGAAACCAACCGTTGGGGTGAAACCAACGGGGGGGGGGGGGCGGTCGGGGGGGGGGGGGGGGGGGGGGGGGGGGGGGGGGGGGCGTTGGGGTGAAACCGACAGTTGGGATGAAACCAACCACAAGCTCTATAAAGTGGTGAAAGTTACAACCGTTAAATTACATAGCTAACGGGAAAAAAGTGCTGAACCAAAATGGAAAATTTAGTGCACTTTCTGTAACGAGTTTTTTGACCGTAACTACTGAAGGCCACGCTCGTTTCGCAAATTCTTTTTATCACAGATATTCCCGACGAACTAGAGTACCAGTGTACAAAATTTAAAGGAAATAGGTCTGCTATTACTTGAGTACCAACATGCAAACTAAACTGAAAATACGCACTTGAGAAGCGCGAACCATATATATGAACACTATCGTGTTCATATGATTTATAAAACGACAAACAGTGAAAGATAATGCTGGTAAAAATAAGCAGATATGTGTTATATGATTTATGAAACGACAAACAACGTGAAAAGTATAAAACATAGCACTGGTCAAAAATAAAGACAGATCAACATATAAAGTGTAAAGAAACGCTAGAAGTATTTTTTCATGTTTTATAGGCGTATCAACCAGCGCTCGAAGCTACAATGGCAACAAAAGAACCGATGAGCGATGCACAAAAAGCTGAATGGATAAAATTTTTCGATGAAATAAAGATGGAATTGAAAGAATCTGGTGTGAAGGAATGAACCGCGCGTTAGTTATTGAAAATGAAGCGGAAGGCGGGCTGTGAAACATTAAAAAAGAAAGTTAAATAATAGTTTTTTCCTCGGACATAACACGACATATTTTGTAAACGAACGAAAGGTTAAATGTTTTATGAACCACAGCTGGACGTTCCCGCAACCTTGTCTTTTTTGTACTGTATTCTAACACCGTTTTGCGCTTATAAATAATCAGGCTTTATTCAGAGAACCTCCTATTAAAAAATATAGCTGTTGTGCACTCATTCAGATAACCCGAATTAACTTTCTTACGTCCATAAAAAAGATTAATGGACGTGACAATCAACAAAAGTGCTTCGGAGCAGGAAGAATATAAAAATCGTTCTGGATCGTCGTTTTTGCGCAGACCGCCAGTTGATAAGCAGCGGTAGTAAAACTGCCTAAAGCTGCAGCTTAGTTGGTTGGACTATGACTGAAGTTCATTTTCCACGGTAGGTCGACCCCGAACTATTGTTTAATGCTTGTATATGGTATATTGTAATTTGCTTATTTTCGTCTACCGAAACTATAAACATATGGCAAGTTTGGGCTTTAAATTAAAAAATTTTCTATACTATATATATATACTTGTCTACGCAGTTCGCGTTCCATTATATTTCACTGCTGACAGCAGTTCACTTCCCTGACCGGTTGAAAACAAGCGTATATTTGAATTATTCAGTTGCGCGAAATTATATACTATATTTAAGTGCGTCTCCAATGGTTTCTGCAAACGCTTTATTCGTATTATTGTTTATAGTGGCTATCAGAATTGGTTTTTTTCGGAAAAAATGGAATCGACTTGAGACCATTGTTTCGTTTCGGAACAAAACGGATACCTTGAAAGTCATGTACTCATGCTTCGGCAAACGCAAAAACGTTGATGGATGATTTGTCTATAGAAAAATTGACATTATAAGAATCAAATTACTATCTTATAAGGGCCAATGTTACTTTGAAGGGCATAACAGTAGATTAAGCGTATTCCTAAGTCTAAGCGTAAGCCTAAGCGTTGCAAAAATGAGTTCCTAAGCCTAAACCTAAGCCTAAGCCTAAGCATAAACCTAAGCAAAAAATGTAATCTAGAATCTAAACCTACTCATTTATAGACCCACCAGAAACCTGGACGCCCCTTAAAGTAACATGGGCCTTATTAACTATGAACTCATCTCAAGATTTGATAACACATGATAAGCATACTGCACGTGCACACACTATAGAGATGTTATTATATACTTAAGACAAAAAGGAGCATATGCCAACTAACGTGGCCCCAAACTTGCGGGATAGAGTCCGACAAAAAAACCTACGAACAGAGTGTGTAGTTTTAGATAAGAAAAATAAAATTAATCAAAAGTTATGTTCCGAACTAAACGGTGCATATATCTGCAATAAATGATGCAGGAAAGAGAAACAGAAAAATCTCAAATAGATAAAGCAATCACTTTAGGATAAAACAAGTATATAGTAGCCTGGATGCAACCGAATTCACGTTTGATTAGGAAACCATTAATACAGCATACTTTTAGCTCCATAGGGCTGCGAGAGCAATGGGAGACACAACTCCACTGACCCTGCGTTTGCACATGAAGAACCATTGTAGCTTTAGAAAAGTGCCGTTGAATGTATAGCTTGTAAATATGTGTTTCCCTGGTCTCTCCAGAAGTTGAAAAGAGGCATGTGTCCACCTATTCCTCCAACTGGCAAATTCAAAGAAGGAACCAAGATTTTGTATTTATAGATTTAGCACTAAAATGACGTATGGCTTCTATGGCTCGCTTTGCTCGCGAGTGCCTCCACTATATCTCGTGCGGTCCCCCATTTTATAGTTCTTGGAACCGCCACTGATTCCGCCCCAATAAATCAGCCTTCACGAAGACGGCAGCTTGAGAAAACCAATTTCTCACGGTTTTCGTGATATTTTGTCACTGTTTAGTGAGTGATTTACTGAGATTATAATAAAATGATTTTTTCTGTTTTTCCGTTTTTCCGTTTTTCCACCCGCACTTGGAAAAAACTAAAAAAACAAGAAAAACCCATTCTTCCGTTGGTTTTTCCGGTCCCCAACCCTTATGTCTATTATTGGATATTATATACGGTGCAAAATGGCGGTTATCACGTTTAGTACACAGCTCAAAAGATTTATAATCAACGTTCACACAAGATTTTTTTACCTGCTGCTATAATACTTATAAAATCTGTTCCGGGCTGTCTCATAAACGTAAACTTCCGTAAAATACAATTTTGGGAGTTTTCGGTTTTCCTTCTGAACCAGCGTTCGCCAAAAACTGATCCAATTTCTAAATTTTTACATATTTCAACTTCTCGCCACTTTACCTTGACGATTTCCAACCCAAATTCGAATTTTTAAAAATTCGAAATATCAAATATAACTATTTCTGCAGTTGTAACACAGCGAACATAAAAAATACAATTAAATTCGGTCAGCACTCTGGAAAACAACTTCTTAATTAAGGTCGAAGGTTACCAAAGCAAGGGCAAACTCTATACTTCTTACAAAAAATCACACAATCTATTAATCTAAACAACTTAATTATACTCAAGCCCCATGGTAGAAACAAATGCTTAAACTTTCCTATGCCCAAAAATAATCTCAGATCGCGTAAAACACAAAATAACTACTTTCAGAACCATAACACAAGCCAGAGAACATAAAAATTACGGCTCCCTTGAAGTGCACAACACTCTTAAATATCAATCTGTGAATACTCAGTAACTCATTAGACCATTTAGACACCAAAACAGCACTTATTGACACCCCAGAATACTTGTAATCAACATCATACAAACCAAGAAACTTGTTGTCTAATCAGATAAATTACACAACTACGTATTTGTTAAATATTATTTGAAACTTAGGTGCTCCTTGCTGAAGAAATTCTCGCATGCACGCTATAAAATTCCAATCGTAAAATTAAATGAACAGACTCCCTGGCCTAACGCAAAAATTCCAAAAACCGGTTTAGCGATAAATATCGCACACGAATTTTCACAAAAATTAGAAAATTCACACAGAAATTAGTCAGAAATGCAACTTTAGACTTCAGAAATTATCGTACACAACGGGCTCCAAATACTCTTATCTCAAACATACAACACAGTTATCTAGACCCTAAACGCTTACTTCGCGTGCAACTATAACAAATAACTCCTCAAAATCGTTTAACTAAAAAATCATAAGCTCCAAAACACAAAATCCGCTAAGCTGTCGGGCAGCAACTCGCTCCCGTATACCACTGAGCCCCCAAACCGAAATTGTTCTCCGTTTATATATTCTTAAATCGAAAGGTTAATCGATTTCTAGGAAATTATGTAAAATTTTTAAAATTCTTCAAAATTACTAGAAAACTAAAATTTAACTTAACAACAAGTTTTTATTAAAAATTTTAACATTAAATTTTTGTTAAAAACTAATAAGCTGTTTTCCCTTAAAAATTTAGTTTTTAAATAAATTTAACCTTTTCATACGTCTCAAAAGCCTCAAGTATGCTTTTTTGACCTAAATAATTTATTTTAAAAATAAACTTGATCTTTTAAATTGCCTAAAAACTCCTAAAATACTGTATTTTGACGAAAACCCAGACTTTCCAAATAAAATTTTAGTAAAACAGTGCTTGCGAAAATTATAGAGTTTAATTGGGACAAACCTTATTGGTAAAACGACGGTATCCTGCGCAGAAATCTAAAAGATCAGTTTTCACTACGCAATATAAATATGGAAACACTGCTCTGACGCTATAATTCAGACTTTTTCGAAGGCTAAAGAAATTTGTCTTAACAGATAATTGTCTTTCCTGGTCCTATAAACTAGCCTGGGGCGACCTAGTTTGAGAAGTACCGCACTATGCTTCAACGGATGATGAAAGCTGCAATCGTATTCTCGGTGCGGCAAGCGGCAAGGGGTAGTTTTATGCCAGGCAGCAGGAAAACCACGACAGAAAAACCATATCATACAAGTTTTCAAAACCGATGACCGAAACAACACGGACATGCTTTTCCTTACTGCACAAACTTTGACTCTGGCGGAGTAGAATTTTGACTCAGTTTGCGTAGTATTAAGGAAAAGCCTATTTCAGAGATATTCAATTTGACTCACCATTTTTTGAAGTGTACGGACAGATAAATTTTGGTAATGGGTCATCCACGTTAAAATGCACGCACATTTGTAAAAAATGTCCCTCCCTTTTGGGTGCCCACGTTGTCCCTACCCACTATCTATACACTGTCTGAGATATCAATATGTCATTGTCTGAACCTTAAGACAATGAATGTGCTCTAGGCCTATATACTTGTCCTGACATCATTATCGGGAACTGTTATTGTCCACAGTCCCTCAGAAGGGACTCAATTTTTTGCGTTGAATGATGCGTTTGAATATGTGGACAGCGTGTCTTTTTAAATGTGTGCGCGTGTGTTAACGTAATGTCCTGACATCCTACAGACAACATGTATTTGTCCAGAGTCCCTTCCGACAGATTCTAAACAATTAACACTATATTAGTACAGCTATAAAACTGTACCTTGCCTCCAGCTAGTATGTTTACTTTGATGCTGTTCCTAATGGTGTGGGTGAAACATTTATTACATCGGCGCATGCATTTTAACGTGGATGACCCATAAGAGTAGTTGCGTTCCATCAATCCATCAACGTATTTTTGACGAATGATTTGAACTAATTGACGATATAAACCAAAGTTATTGAAGAGAATACAGGCGAAAGTGACGGAAGCTTTAACATCGAAAGTGTTCAATGAAGTGTGAAGAAGACAACACAAGAACTTAAAAACGGAACTAGTATCGAGATCATCGGATGAAAAGACGAAAAACGGCGCTCTATAACCTGTCCTAAGGAATCAAACAGAGAATGAGACATTCGGCCAGCTGGGCCAATGTATTGATGTGGGTGTAACAGTAGTACAATCAGATCCATAATCCTATTAAAACCTATGCCATTTAAAGCCCATCCTTTAGAGGCTGAGCCTATTAAGGAAAAAAATTAGTCTACCATTTTCTGCTTACTTTATAGCATTCCCGAGTGATAAACGTTCTTTGATAATCATTCTATCAGCCGTTGGCTAGATGAGCTAGAAAACTGGCCTAAACCTGTGTGTTCAATTAATAACTGCTACAGTTGTTTCCAGCTCAGTCCCTTAGATATTTACGTAGCTAGGATATATTCGATGCTCTAATAGTTTCGTCGAGCATTCTTGAATGGATTTGTTTGAAAATGCACTAAATGGCTCTACTTTGTGCAAATAGTATTTTTTACGCTAACTAATTTTGATGATTATCTCAATTTATAGGCATACACGGATACATTTATTTTTAGTGAGTGATAAAACATGGATACGTGTACTAAAATGTTGGTATCGTTATCTCTGGTTATTTTAAGTGTTTTCATTATGGTGATCGATTGCGCTTCAGATGGTTCGGGTGCGGCAAAGCCGAAAGTTACTGTTATTGTTGTTGGTGGTGGCTTGGCGGGCCTAACTGCAACAATTACGTCAGCACGTCTAGGTAGTTATATGTGATAAATACATATGTAAACTCATATGTACATATATAAACACACATGTGCGTGTATAAACACACATATATACACATATATTACAGATGTCTGGAACCTGGATCCGGTATCGGCCGGGGCCTAACCGTAACCGAGCCATTTTTTATACACAACCTTTAATTGATTCGCATGAAAAACAGTCATATCACGCTCGGTTTAATTTAAAAATTTGAAAATCACAACAAATTACTGTACCTATTCGGCATTTTTTATTTTTTCATGGTTTGCTGCACGCGCTACGCGATATATAGATTAACTTTTCCACAGTTAGCCACCATATACTTCTTACGTATATCATAGCTCTTGTTGATAGTTATCTTTACATGTGCTAACTTGGCCCCGGTTGATACAGTCCCCGCAGCATTTGTAATGTATCTAAAATTAAAAGATACATAATATTCTAACAGCCTTCATTGATTTTTATGCACCATTCTTGAAGAATTCCCAATCGTCAAACAAACCATTTTAGTTCCTTATTTTCCGGTCCGAATTTTGATAAAAAACCTTGCCAGGACAAGAAGAAGCCTAATGAAATGTGAGTTTTTTGCCGAAATAGGGTGGACCCGGTACAATGTGTGACAGGTTATTCAGTTCCGGTTTACCGTCCGATAAAACACCACTTCGGCTCGACATATTCTGTCCGGTAATAAACTTATGCAGTAATCGTGGTGCGGCCGTATCAGGGATTGATGGGATATCCGCAAACGGCTTAATATCAAACAACAAATGACATCCACGTCCAGCTTCGGTATTCGGTTTAAACCTGCCGAATTTATACTTGGATATTTGCGGTTGCCGTCTCAGATGATATCATAAAACTGCATTTAGTGTGGAACTATAAATACTAGATACTCTGCTGTGAGTGCATCGGCAAGTAAAGAAGTAACACTGACTGATTTTGTTCCGGAATGAGATGTTAACCGGAGATAGCATATGCACTGTTCGAAGCCTTTGGTTGGACCACAGGTACTGATCTCGAGATTTTGCCGTATATTAAAGCGGAACTAGGTATCCGGTTGCTCCCGGCATAGCGATAAAATTTCTGATAACAATAAATATAAACTAATAAACTTATCCGAAAGTTAAGCACGCTCATAATATAACTAGCGAACAAGTAAATATATTTTAAATAATATCCGGTTGATATCCGGATGCAATTAAAGTTACTATGCGGATTCGCTATTGGCTATATAAATTGATATTAAGTCGCAGCTAGCTTTGCAGATGCGGGTAGACGTCTGTAAATCTATTTTGCGCTCAAAAATGAGTAAAGACATGCGGGACATGCACTGAGACTGAGAATGCCTTAGCTGCGAAAACGCTACTTTTATGTAGCTAAAAGTAAAATGCTTAAATCATAATTTAGTCTCAAAATTTATGTGTATGAGATGAGGTCGTAGTTTTTAGTGTCACTTTGAACACAACAGTTTCGCTACAGTTGTATTATAGAACATTTAATACGTATTGAGTACATATTGTGTAAAAACGTTTTTCCTTAGAATTAGGAATAATTTATTGTTTATGTTCGTGATTTGAACCTTTTGTTTTAAACCTCATATTTTTTGAGGATATCGAGTTTTGCTTATCGATGGTGAAGCCAATTTGGGTGGAAATTCGGCCAAAGCCAGCTCGGGAATCAATGGGTGCAATACAACTACTCAAGAGAATTTGGGAATTACAGGTTTGTATGTATTTGTGTGTTGCACACACTGTTGTTTTTCTTATCTACATTGTATTGTGGTGGGAAGCGTTTCCCCAATAGGTTGAATCTTCCCCACTTGAAAAATTATCCCATGTTAAACCCCTTCCACTCGAAAATGACCAGCAAGTTTGACATTCTACTTATAAAATCGGCAAAACAAAGAAACGGGTCAGCGTTACCTATAAGCTTCAAAAAACCAAATTTAAATATACAAAATTTCCGAAAAGTGAAAAAATTTCTGAAAGATTTTACAAATTTTATCCCCCGAATTGTATCTCGCTCCAAAAAAGGATTCTCCACTCGAGTTTGGGCTTAGAAACACTTGGAATATGGCTTTTGAATTGTGCCCTGCGTCGTAAGCGCATTGAAATTATATACACTTGACTTTATGCGTCGGTAATTTCCTATTTGATAGTGCGATTAGTTACATATCAAACAACCAGCATCGTCAGAGTTGTCACGTTATGTAAGTTGCGTTTTTAACAATACGAAGAGTTGAAGCGAAATAATGTTCTCCGTATATACAATTTTAGATAACACTGAAACGTTTTTTGCGGATACGATGAGCGCAGGTGATCATCAAAATGATCCACTTTTGGTTGATGTATTGGTTGAAAAAAGCGCTGACGCAGTTAGATGGTTAATTAAAGAAGGAGTTGACTTGACCGATATTAATTTATCAGGTGGTCATTCCACACCACGAACTCACTGGTAAGTTGTTACGCTTTTATCTGTTAGTTTATCTCATTGGTTGTGGTTAGGTTCACCCGGATACCAAGAGCACCGGGACCACAGCAAGAGCATGTTAAAAAACAATACCAAAAGACTACTCAAACGCCTAAAAAGCTGTATTTTTTATTTTGTAGAGCGGTCCATATTAGCAACACCGCAATAGCATTTGCCTTGCGTTCAATATGATCATACCATTCCTGACAAACAAACATAATGCTACCAAGGTTCAAAGGGATACTAAAAATACCTTAGCCGGATAAACACAGCGTTATATTGTGATTTTTGATCATAAATAATAGTATTATAATTGGCGAAACGAATCTCCAAACAAAGCTTGGAGTTTAGCGAAATGTTTTATGTTTTGTACTCGGGACTTGAGAGGTGGATGTCTGAACGTCCGACAAGAATCTCAGAAACCGCTGAACGGATTTTGAAGAACTTAATAAGTAAGTATGTCCAAGCCTCGCTCAATACATGTAATTCCCCTAAGACTGGTATAGTTTTGTCTTACTTTTCAGCGATAAATATCCTGCAATTCAGAATACCTGATCCATAACCGGATGTTCATTTTTGCCGGAGCCGGATATCTGGTGATACCCTAGAACCTATGTGTACAAATTGTCTGAGGAAATTATTTTGCATGCCGAAATTGCTTTGTTCCTGCATCTACGCGGAAGATTTAAAAGTTTTGAAGCATTTTGTATAGGATTCCGTCACCGAAAGAAGGTCGCCCAATTCCTGTTGGCGTTGAAATTATTCGCCGCCTGAAAACTACAATTGAATCTCTTCGGGAGACAAGAGGCGCGGAAATCACGATTTTGTCCTCGACAGAAGTGACCAAGTTGATAACGGAACCTGCGGGTAAACGTATACGTGTTGCTGGTGTTGAATGCCGCGATAAGACCAGTGGCGAAACTAAATCTTTTACCAAGGATATTGCAGCTGTCATTTTGGCAACGGGTGGCTACTCAAATGATCGAACATCAGATTCTTTATTGGAAGTATGTTTTGAGTAGGGATGGAAGTCTCGGTCTCGCCTTTTTTCAGTCTTGGTGGTTTGGAACCGAGACCAAAAGTCGAGGATTCAGTAAATGTACGACTGTATTGTTGAAGTAAGTGATGGCTGATGAATAAAATTTTTCTGCGAATTTATGAAATTTCACAGTTACGCAATAATTACGAGCAGATATTCTGAAAAACACCAAACAAGCATTGAAAAACAAAATATAGCAAACACAAAAAATTGCAAAAAAGGCATTAGAAATGATTTATTTTGAAAATTTAAATTTTTTTCGGTGATGACCAAAAATTCACCGAAATAGAGACTTAGACTTTTTTGGCCGGTCTCGGTTGTCAGGTCTAGGTCTCGGTTTCTATCCGAAACAGCCCGTGCCTGATTTTGAGATAACATATTTTATAATGAATTTGTTATATGCTAGCATGGAGTCGCCGTAGGGACTACAGTGTGATATGCTGATGGACTGCACTTCTCTAAGTAGTATAGCGCATTCGTCTATAAGCAAATGCTCTATCGATATTGCGATTAATCTTGAAGTTAGAATTGGATGTTCTAGTATAATGACAAATCTGCGGTTCCGCATGTCGGCGATGTTGTAAATAAAACTATTTGTGACAAACTGTTAAATATTGCAGGAATTTGCTCCTGATAAGGTCCAGTATCCGACAACGAACGGCCCTTTTGCTACTGGATCTGGGGCAAAAATGGCTCGAGAAATTGGAGCTGCATTGGTTGGTATGGAATACGTGAGTTTGCTACAATTTTGATATGTAGTAGTATTTATGTTCTGCACTGAAATTAATATGTAAATTTTGTAAATTTCTTCTTGTTTTATATCCATCAAATCAAACAAGTTTTGTATCATTAGTTAGCGGTCTCAGTTATTGAAGCCGTTTCCTAAATTGATTGTTTAAATTATTCAAAAAAGTTTTCAAGACTTTGTGCACCGTTGTTAAAATTTTTAGTTGTACGGACGAGTTACTGTCTGAAACAGTGTTTCCACACTTCAAAAATGCTTTCCAATACAAGTTGACAAAAATGGTATTTGTTATCAAGAAAAGTGGTGTCTGTCATTTTAGACGCTTTCTAAGGCAATTTTTGCATTTTTTACAAAAGTGCTTTTAATACTTTGTATCGTTTGGTTAAAAAAACTTGTTCGCTGCTTTCGACTAATTTAATCTGCAGTATGTTGTATTGTAGCCAATTTTCAGTGGAATATCCTGGTGTACGTAGAAGTTATGCCAGCCATTTCTAGCGATACTATTGAAACACGGACTTTTAAGTTATGACAACATTCCTAACAAAACTGTTAAAATATACAGGTTTTTCTCCTGTATGGTGCTTCGGCCCGGAAATTTCTGTTTTGGTACTGCAATCTTCATTGTTTTGTAATGTCCTATAAAGGACGTTATAATATCGGTTCTCTTGCTGACAACTTTGTCGAACGTTAAAATTACACGCGAATGTTGCTTTCAGACAGAACGATCAGAGCATGCCGTTGGCAAGATATAAGCATTTTGCTAATCTATTTCAATTATTTATGTCCAATTGTACTGAAATTGTTATGATCATAACCCCTCTCGTTTTGCAGGTTCAACTTCATCCAACAGGATTCGTTGATCCGAAAGATCCAACCGCTACTACAAAATTCCTTGCAGCTGAAGCGCTCAGAGGGAAAGGTTAACGTCCTTTAGTTTAAACGTTTGTATTTGCGGAGATGTGCAAAATTCTGACTAAGAGCTACATCATTTGCACAAAAATTATTTATGTAACTCAAGCTACAGGTGCATCTTTTGCTATACTTGCGTCTTAATGGATGTTATGAAAAACAAGTTTTGGCAATTTGTGTAAAATATTGGAATCTATTTTCTCTGGATACGACGAACGCGTGCTGGCGTCCCTAGCAGTGCCGAATGCAGGAGTTTTTAGTGAGGTGGGGGAAGATATTTATTACATTGTGGGAAGTGTTGTCCAATTGCGCCGAAGGCGCACAAATTTTTAAATTGTATTTCAATTTTGCCACATTTTTCACCTTTTTAGCAAGAAAACATCTTTTGAGACTCAGAAACACTTTTTGTATCGCAAAATTTTCTGCACGACAGAGATGCTTCCCCGTCCTGCCCTGCATTCCCCACTGGTCACTTGTAACTCACGTAACTATTAATGACGTTTACTTTTGCGCGGTGTCGCGAAAACGTAATATTACTCATGCTTGGTTGGTTGCAGTGCATTGCTTTTTATTTTAGACTGAAGCTAATAGGTTAACCCATTGACTGAACGAAGCATTAATAAAATTCTCGTAAAAGTTCCGGTTTCGGGTATATTAATTTGGCGTGTTATACTATTCCAATTATTATTTTGTTGACAGTATATTGTTTATTTTTGGTAGTTTTTGTTTAGGCGCTATTCTTGTTAATGATCGCGGAGCCCGTTTCGCTAACGAACTAGGCCGGCGTGATTATTTAACCGACAAAATCTTGAAAGAATGCGCAAAGAATTCTGTTGCAAACGCGCATGTTGCCTACTTACTCATGAACGATGCAGCTGCCGACGCGTTTGGAAGACCAGCGTTTAATTTCTATTCCACGATTAAAGGTTTCTTCAAAGTACATAATCTAAAGGTTTTAATATTGAAATATTTGTATTTGCGTTGCGGAGTTTGATTCAAATTTTATGCTCTGACTAACTATTATGCCTACAAATTGGATAAAATAAATTGTGTACATTTTGCTAAAGTAAGTTTGTTAAAGGAACAATTTGTTAGTGTAATATAAAACAGTAATAGTTTTCGAAGGTTTTTGTATTGTGTTTGGTTTGAACAGTGTGTCTGATCAACTCAATGTTGATTTAGTATTTTCGCAGATTTTTATTTTTAGGAATATGACAATTTAGATGCTGCTGTTAGTGAATGTAAATTTGATATGAAAACGATGGTCTCGTCCGTGAACCTGTACAACGAAGCATCAGATGAAGGAGGAAGAGCTGACGCGTTCGGAAAGACTGTGTTCCCAGTACAATATCATGTCAATGAAAAACTTTACGTGGCTCAAGTAATTTTACTACTTCTATTAACAATGAAGTATGTAGTTTAGTTTTAAGGCTCGACATTTTAGGTTAATTTCCTACGACGTGTATTTTGAACAGTGCTTAGCTATTATATTGCTATTCCTAAAATCAAACACTATTTGTTATTACGATTTGATAATTGCGCAAAATTAAGCATTATATTTAGTTAGGTTGTGTTTAATACCAAGCTGTAGGTGCAATATTGGAATTGAGATCAAATTTTTTGAAGCGGATAAAATTTTTTAACATTAACAGTTTTAATTAACTCAATCGTATTCCTAAGCCTAAGCGTTGAAAAACGTGCAAACGTAAGATTAAGTCTACGAAAAAATTAGTCTAAAATCTTAGCCGGCCCCAAATGTTGCACGGACTCGACATGTTTTAGGTCACACCTAGCATACACTACAGCATGGGCGGGCTCAAAATAAACGAACATGCTCAAGTGTTGTCAGCTGCAGATTCAAAACCAATTATCGGGTTGTACGCTGCTGGTGAAGTTACTGGAGGCGTTCATGGTTCAAATAGACTTGCAGGAAATTCCCTATTAGAATGCGTTGTGTTTGGTCAAATCGCTGCGCAATCAGTTAAAACGCATAACGAAAAAATACGCAAAACTGATGAGTTATAGTGATTGAATGCGGGTGTATTTGCTTAGTTTCTTTTTATTTTCAGCGCAATTTTCACTTTATGTGGTTCGAAGAGTATTTAGGTCAATTTTAGAGTTGGTCAGTTTCAAATAATCACCGCTGTTAAATTCTTGTTGTTTGCAGAAGACACGATATACGAACGTTGTATAGAAAGTGGATGTGTAACGTCCTTTGCTTTATAAAAACTGATTTGGGTCGTATTTTTAAATGAGAACGGTTATGAAATTTGTACGATAGTATCACCATAAGAAACTGTCGATATCAAAGATTTCGGTTCAAAATTCAGTATTTATAATCGAGCATATTTGCCAGGCACAACGACCTACTGTTTCAACATCAACGTAGGCTGAAGTGTAACCTTATGTAGGTACTTACTTATTAAGTATTAACTGATTTTTAGTTGATACCGTATCTTATTTACAGGTTCCTAGGTAGTGATACCTTCGGTTAGTGTTTAAATTTAGGTGACTAAATACTAACCACATTTTGTAAAAATAATTGAAATTTATGAACAGCCAATTTGTTTGTCATAATTTTTGTATTAACATTAATATTTTTACTCGTACTTATTATTGATGGGCACCCGATGTCCGGACATGTATCCGAAATGAAATATGTATCCGGGTATCGGGATATCCGCCGGATATCCGTAAAGCTATTGTGAAAATTCTTTTTGGAATAATCTGTATTGTTTGACCACTAACGTAGCTGGAGCTGACGAAAACAAATTCTGTATTTAAACTTCAGTCAGAATATTGAATTAAATTCTTGATGAATTTGTAACTGTTGTAAAATTTAGAGCTGTTTGACTTAGCCATTTTCCAATCATAATTTAGTGCCAGAAAAGTTTTACATTTCAGTATGTGATATTGAAAAAAAATTTACATCTTGTTGGATACTGTCATAAGCTCAGTACTGCGCGTGGACCTTGTGTATGAAAAGTACTGAAGAATTACCATTTTGGCAACCTGATGGTTATTTTAAGGTCTTTGTAGTTTGTGAAGCCATTAAAAGAATCACGGTATGGTGGAAGAATGGCAAAAACTCGCGAGTATGAAGCCAGACGCATTCCAAAACTTCTTTCAACCGCATAGGGTGGGGCCCCTTTAGGAGTGGGGGCTTTCAAAAGGGGGAATAAGGGTGGCCGCTCCGGCCCTAGACCACAAATAAGTTTCAAAGTTCGAAGCCTTGAAACAGCTCATTCCGCAGATGCAGTAGTTGCTGGATTGGTCAAATAAAGTTCAATTAACCTGAAACTTCAAACCGGTGTTGCCCTAAAATTTGCAATTGCCTTCACTACGACTCTGAATTTCTTCTACGGCTGAGTTTTATATTCATTTAATTGCTCGTTTGGAGCAGATTGTTGAAAGTATTATTTCTTTTCATCACATGCGCATCTAGTGTTTTATATTTGCTTTCACGCCTCAATTCTTTTGGCAGAAAAATAAAATATTAAAAAATTTTCAAAATCCGTTTCCGGTTTTCGTTATTTTCATCACTATCCATTTCTGTATCTGTTATTTTTACTATCCATTTACATCCTGGTTTCTATATTTTTACCGATGCTAGTGTTTAAAATGTGAGCTTCGTTTAACCCTTCGACTGACCACAGACTGCACACTATGTCACATATTTTTAAACGCGGCGTACACAATGCATGACATACATATCATTACACTTCGCATGTGTTGCGAAACACAATGCGTGCACTTGAGTGAAGCTAGTTATTGCGAATAATTTATAAATTGCTTCTGGTTTGATTCTACGTTCCAGATTTACATAATTGGCAGCGATGAAACACAAATAAATTTGCTCCGTGAAAGCTTTCGAATGTTTTGTTTATATTTTCTTTGTTTATGCGCTTCTGCTTTCGATTTTAACGTTTAACACTGAAAATCAACCTGTACCCTGTTTTATTTCTGCCAAACTGTCCTCCACATTTAAATAAGCATCCCATGTACGTGCAAATGCTGTCAAAAATCATTCGTAAGCTTCTTTTTTAAAAATCTGCTATGCAAGTTTTCAAATCACCCCAGCGGTAGAACTCAGCTTCAACACCGAAATTGTACAGAGGTTGATTTTTTGACCGAGCCAATCGGAGGCAGACTTCCGGCTCTGCCCTGATGCGTGTGCATTTCCGAATGACAAAGTTAACAGGCACGTTTTCAGAACTGAACATTCAGGATTAATTCGAAACTGTATCATTAAAATATTTTTCTTAGATTAATATGAGCGCGGTGACTATATATTTTTGGATTCAATCAGCAACTCAAAATGTTTCATATGTTTACAGCCAGGTCCAAACGGATAGCGGAGTTCCAACGAGTTGCGCTTCCGACTAAAATTCCGGCTAAACGTACTGTTCCAATTCCGACTCTTTCAGTTACGTATCCTTTTCCGCTAACATTTCATGGTTAAATTTGAAGTATTTCACATTCATAAGGAACCAAAATGTTCGAAAATAAACTACAAAGCACCTACCTATTTGCGTGAACTTTACGGCTGAAAACTTATTGTTCTTTTTTATAGTGAGTTAGGATTTAGTTATGGAGAACTCAATAAGCTGCAACTGATGGCGTACGCAGAACAGAGCCATACTGTATTGACCCGTATAAAAGGGGGTCCACATTTTTGGTCCCAATCAATAAAAGTCCGTAACCTTAATAGCAGTCCGTAAGGGGCAAGGTTCCATCAGTATTACGATTCTGGCTAAAATTCCGCAAAAGTTTGACTTCCGATTTTGGCTGACTGCTGTTCCGATGCAGGAATTCTGATTTTTCGGTTATGAGTTTTTAAAATGATTGAACTTAGATTTTGCTTGTTTCGTTCATTTGCAATTCTGTTGGTTTTTTCTTAGTAAATATTCCGAGTTGTTAATACGTGTATTCCGTCAGCTATATAAACATTTTTTGCTGGAACAGTGAACAGTAACGTAAACAGGCATACGGCAACAAATACTAAAACTTAATTCCGATTCCGGTTCTGACAGAATAATTTGATTCCGATTTCATTTCTGACAAAATCTAGTTGCAGTTGGAAACCTGGTAAGCGGATAGAGCCTGAACCCTTAACAGAGTCCATAAATGTCAATTATTTCTAATTGTAGTGCATAAATAACTCCGGGACCAAATTTTGAGTTCGAATCTTTAAAGCATGCAAGTTCTGAAAGTACATTCCTAGTATATCTGAGCTACAAGACAAATCAACGTTTAATTCTACGGTAAAAATAACAGACAGTCCGTAACCGAATAACAGGGGATACCTCTGGAGAGGCCGAATGAATATCAGTCCCCATCGGAGGTTCGGGTCACTACAGTATCAGTAGATAATTGCATTTTCCTAAACCTAAAGTCTAAGCTTAAAATGCGCTTATACTTAAGCAAAAAATTTTCAGTTTACTATCTTTAAGCAAAAAATTTTCAGATTACTATCTATAACTCCTTCTCACGTTGAGTTGCCTGCAGGCAACTCAGCGCAGTGTATATACGTTAAATAGTGTATGTCGCACCGTGTTTCACAATTGCAACACGTATACATAGTACTAAATCACCACAAGACGTGAGAGCCCCCTCGGGCTCGAGCGTCAAGCTCCTATAGCTGAGTGGTGATGGTATACGCCTCCCACTCCAGTCACTGGAGTTCGAATCCTAGCATAAAAGTAGGTCTCAGGGGAAATAGAAAATATTCGTGTGAGAATGGGTTAATCATAAGCCTGAGCAAAAGATAATCCAAAGCATTGATCAGTGACAATCCAGCAGAAAACGTTCTGTTCCTGATTTTTGTGCTCAAATAATTCACATTTTGCGTCAACCAGGGTACAACCGGAGGTCTGCCTCCGACTCCGGCTCCGGCAGAAAATCGGCCTCATGATGCTCGCTGGTAGAATTTTTGACGGAGGTTCCGGCAATTTCGGTAGTAAAATTTTACATAATTTAGAAAAAATTTATCTGTTCAGCGTGTTATGTTTTACTTTTGTCACAATTTTCAGGAAAGAATTTTCGAAATTTCGCAGAAAATTAGCGTAAAATGTCTCACAACTTAACAACATATTGCAGATATTGGCTAAAATTAACTAATTAACCATCATTTTTACTACCTAATTTCGCTTCACCTCCGGCTTCGGCAAGTTTTGATGACCTCTGGATCCTTCTCCGGCGCCGGTATTTTTCACTCAGGTTGCACCCTGGTGTCAACCATACTGACGCTCTAAGACAGCCATGCTTATGTATCCTACATATCGAGCTGTTTACCGTTAAACAGCTCTTTCAGAACGGAAAATTGAATGATTTTTGCAAATTAGAATTTTGTAGTCCTTCATTTTAAAAAAATTTCAGCATGTTTATTATAAAACATCAAATGAAATCGGTAACAAATTAGGCACACAATTGTAACGTCAAATGTTTATAGTTTGCAAACAAAAAATGTGAGTCACAGGTTAGCTGTGTAAGTTGGTTCAGTTTTTGTTCTGAGTTCAATTCAAATCTGGTCAGCTTTCTGGTTGGCCTAAATGTTGAATAGTATGTATGAGCACCTGCGTAATGAGTTGACGTCGACATTGGTCAAATTTTCAATATAAGTCAAAATGTATTTAAACGATAAAAAAGTTCAACTTTACATGTTCTGTGTCTGGCCCAATGCCTTTTGCAAAGCGTTCACCATAAGTAAAATATGACAAGTTTATTATTTTTCGCTTTATATCTGATATTTCAATGGTAAAATTGCAATTATAGGTAATATTATCGCTAATTCGAAGTAAGAAGGTCCAGACGTATTCAAAACACTTCAAGGAATTTACACTTTTGCTCTGAAAACTACATTAAATATTAACTTTTGTGACTTACGTGTTCGTTTCGGTTTCGAATAACCGGTAGAAACCATCGCTGAACGGCAAGCAAGTTGACCAAAATGAGCGCAATTGATTAAATTGTTTTTGCTTTTTCCAACAATGCAAAGAATATTCGATGCGTGTAACCAGGTTTTCACACCATTTTCCCACAGTAACAAATTGCTAAATATATATGGATATATGGATAAAACGGTCCGGGAAACGGATATTGAAGCATAAAAGTTACAAGGATATTCTATTTTTCTAATAACACGATTGAGGCATGCAAATATTCACTGCAGCGAAATTTTTAAAATTCTGGACGCAACATATTATCTATAATAAAAAATTGCGAGATTTCTCCGTGACTTATAACTAATCTATAGCATAAAAATAACGAAAATTCCAGTATTTCTGTAACGAAAACGAAAACAGGCACGGATTTTTACCGGAAACGTATATTCGGTTACAGCCTGACCAGTTGTGATATTTCTTTAACGAAGTAACAAAATTAGAACATAAATAAACAAAATTTCAATCCCAGGCATTGGCAGTGTATTAATTACGCCATATTCTACAAGTTGAACGTTGGCGCCTAAAAGACATTGAAAGTTTTCGTAGAGATCGAATATTAATTGTAAAAAATTTGGCAGTCTATAATACTTGGGATACCTCAAATACAGCCTTGAAAACCAATACATGTCGCTTGCAGTTCATGACTTCTCACATAGATAGCTGCGCCTCCAAATATATCCACGTATATATCAGTGCTGTCAAGATGAATGAGTTTGCGTTAGGGTATCATACACTCTTTTCATAGATTTTGTGTATTTGCTAAAAATGGGCGCTTCCGGTACAGAAATTCACTTGGAATCCGGAATCTAAATTTTTTGAATTCGTGTCGTAAACCTCTTCAAATTTTGACTCATTTAGCTAGAACACACATTGTCAGCTTCTGCAGCAGACAAAACTGCCCATGGGGCGGATATATCCTGCATTTCCCCTGGAACCTACGCTGTTTTAACAAAGTATGTGCGATGGTTAAAAATAAGCACTAAGTAGACATTTTCAATGATAACAAAGGCAAAAACTAAGTGCATCATTTTATGATTTGTTGTTAATTATTACAAATATTAGCTTCCCAGCAAGGTATACCGGATATCCGTTTCTGATAAAACTTGTGTAAGTTTTCGTTATAGCAATTACCAGAAAATCCGTTATTTTTATGCTCAGGATTAACTAGGCCACTAGTCGTATTAAGTAACGTATTAATCACTCGATTGAAATTCAGTCAAAATTGTCACAAAAGTTTGGTGCTTTCGCTATTTTTTCAAAGTTTAGAAGTGCTTGTGAACATTTGCATACGTCACATTGGAACTCTTTTTACTTCAATTTAGTATTTCATTTTCGCTTCGTTATTTTGATCACTATTAGGTTTCGTCTATATGTAATATCATTACCAAGAGTGGTTGATACATATTTGAACAAGAGTATGCAGCCGGGTACGTTCTGTGTAGTAAAGAATGCGTCCGGCATGCGTTTCATTTTCCCCTTACCCTCTGATTTAAGGAGTGTTGAAACCTTGAAAGCAGACAAATACCATTGGTATGCACAGTGAAAACCTTTATTCGTTTGTATTGTTGATTCAAGTTTAACTGCGTTTTGTATGCAGTGCAGTTGACCATCTTAAATACGGGGGGAATCGCCAAAATACAACGCGCGGTGGTACTTTTCATACCGCGAATTTTTTAGGAAGTTGCACACTTTTGATCAAAGGGTCATCATCGATTCTTTCTTGAAATTACTGACTATGTCAATAGCTTTTGAACTGACAAAACTTTCTCCATGCTAAAGCCAAAATTATATATAGCAATAACTTTTTTAAATGGTTTAAAAAGGAACCAATGCGTAACACAACCCTACGTGGACACCACGCACTGTAAATGCGTTTTAGGAGGAGTATTTTATAGAAATGTAGTGGAGTCAATAAGACCCCTTCATTGTCCAAATTAATACTCTTGCGTACTGTATTGACCCGAATAAGCGGAGGAGGGGTAATAAGAGGGGGTTCTCCATTTTGAGTCCGAATCTATTGAAGTCCGTATCCCTAATAAGAGTCCGTAAGCGTATAGACTCCCTTAATTAACCCTGATTGTAGTGCATAAATGACTCCAGGACCAAATAACTTGAGTTCGAAACTTTAAAGCGTACTTAAATTTTGAAAGTACATTCCTAAGTATAACCTTGTATTACCGCTCAAGCTACTGACACATGACAAATAAACGTTTTATTCAACGGATAATTGCAGTACCGGATATATATCAATAACGAAGGGCAGCGGAGCGTGGGTTGAAAATAAATAGATGGCCGTAACCGAATAACAGGGGGTCCCCTCTTGAGAAGCTAAATAAATATCAGTCTCCCCTCTTATTCGGGTCACTACAGTAGTTTGGATTGGTTGTTTGCAATATTTGAAAATTCTACAAACTATTGTGAACATACTTCGTCAATTTGGTCGGTATGCAGTTTGCTTCTTATTTTAACAGTCATTGGGTTGCACATTTGAATTCTCGGCAATTTATAACAATGTCTGGTTGAGTCAAAGCGAAGCAGATTCGTCCCTGAGCGTTTAGGTTTCAATCTGCGCCATGTCTCTTGATATTCTTTTTGAATACAACAGTAGCACGCTGAAATAGTAAAAAATCGGCTCAAGGCTTGTTCATATGGCGCCACAGTTTAGCAGGTGATGTGAATTCACAGTAACTCTTTCTCGTATGAATTTTACAATTTCAACTGGAAATCATATTTCACGTTTAGTATCGACCCTGAATCGAAGGTTTGGAAGGCGTTCATCGTCACCACTCTGCAGCACTCGTCCCCGAGGGGGGTCTTGTATTGTAGAGAATATTATCAATGCTATTGAAGCTTTAGGGTTGCGTTGCACTTTTGTTGACGTCCGGCGCCGCCCATCACCCGTCCGGTGCCGTCCGTTACCTGTACGGCGCCGTCCGTCACGGCACCGCCCGTCATCGTGCGATATCGTACGCAAATATTACTCATGTACGATAACTTATAGTACGAACGGTGACGAGCAGAGGCACAGCGCCGGACGTCAAGTATAGCGCAACTCTTACGCTGTATTAGCGTATTCAGATTAAATTTTTATTTTTGCTGAATTTCATCGTTTATATTTCATATCAAACTATTGCATTACGTGTACTGAAAAACTGAGTAATTTATATGTGCACAATTACGCCCTACTCCAGTGGCGGATCCAGGATCTCAAAATGGGGGTGCCAAAATTTCACAGGTAAGTACATTCTTAAGTATAACCTTGCATTATCGCTCAAGTTTTGGATACAAGACAAATAAACGTTTAATTCAACGGAGAGTTGCAATACCGGATACACAAGTAACGAAGGTTGGCGGAGGGTGGGTTGAAAATAAATAACAGGCCGTAACCGAATAACAAGGGAGGGCACCCTCTGGAGAGGCCAAATAAATATCACTCCCCCTCCTATTCGTATCACTACAGTACACAAACCACGAACTATTGCCATAAAATTGACTTCTTTACCTTCGTTCAGAGATGAATCGCAAATAAAACAAACACATCAACGCAATTTAGATCAAAGCAACAGGGTGACAAGATAGGTTCGGCTTTGGTTTCAAACAGGCACAAATTTAATAAAGGCTCTAATTCGGAACCAATTCCGTTTTGAAAAAGCAAAATTCAGTCAGCTTCAGCAACATCTGTTTCTGTTTTTGAATGAGTTAGAACTGCCTGCTATTTTCGGAAAATGTTTTTTATTCGCGGTTAGGGACTTCAATTTTTTCAATGAATTTTTCTTCTGGGTATTTCAAAATTCACACGTTTCTATTACCTTTATATTTTTCGGCTTGTGCTGTTGGCATTGGCCACTGTTGATTTTATGAATATGTAAATGTACTTTTATCTATATGAAAACAATTTCAGAATCAAGGTTCGGAATTAGTGAAATAATTGGTTTGGTGCCACCCTGCTTAGTGCCGGCAAAACATCTAATCATTCGAGACTGCACTAAAATAATAGTGCAGTTTATTATAAGCTGCTTTATTGTGTATAAAACAGAGAAATAAACAGCGTAGAACAGCATTTGACACACTATATAATTTTTGTCGAGATGCTGTTGGAGGGGCCACGGCCGGGGCGGCCCCACCCTTGGATCCACCATTGCCCTACTCATAGCAAAATTTTGACCACAGAGTTGCAACTCACCTTGCATTTGGCGTCCTCCACGGAATATTGCTTGTTCAATATATGCAACCAAATAACCAAAGTGCATATAGCAATTGGAGTAAATTTTACGTGCCGTATTTTCCAAACCTCGAACAATACACAATAAAATAATGTCTTTCCATTTATTAAAAGTCTGGTAGATACGTCGCAATATCTTAGTTGTACGGAAAATTAGAAATAAAAGCGTTTCTGAACACCCAGTTTTGAAACGGCATTTTTTAAACATAAATCGCTTTATTCAGAATAAAATAACGCGGTGCATTGATAAATAATTATTTGAATAAAGCAAGATGCTTGTGATTGTTACTGAATGATAAACAAAAATTATCAGAGATTGCTTATATTAAATCTTCAGCTGCTGAAAGGTTGTATGAGGTTTAATTTATTGATATTCGTTCTTCAATATTGGAATTCATATTGCGTTTCGAAATATTGTCTAAACCGTTTTTCGGTCAAAAATTTATATTAACTTTTAATATTTTCCTGGGTAACTTTAAGCAATCGTCTGATTTTTTAACTATGATTTGATGCCATTATCAACTACAAAACAAAAAACTGTCTTAATATAGTTTAGGCAACTATCAGCAGTTTGCATAAATCGCTGTTCAGAGCCAAATAAAGTTGCATTGCAGAGATCTACTTTTAAGAAATTCAAACTGAAAATTAAACCGAAATCAAATGAACCGGGTTTTATTGGCTGACACAACCTGTGACGGAAACAACTAATAAAATATCAATCATAGTTGTCGCTTTCAAACATACGTCATATATACCTTTACGGAAACAAAGATATTTTCCAAGGTGCCGTTAATTTGCTCTTTCTGGTGAGACACACTGGCGAATTCTAGGGGGCCAACCCGATTTAGGTTCCCAACAGGAATCAAAACAATGATTTACTATATGGCTTTAGCACTATCAACTTTGGTTTGGCTTCTCGTTCGCCTTGCTCGTGAGGTATTTTTCGCTATCATAGCTTTTAGCGCCCCCTTTTGAAATGTCTAAATCCGCCACTGATGGAACAAACTGTAGCGATTTTGTAGTGACCATCAAAACACGAGAAAACTTTAAAATCTCCGCAAAATTAATACAATTTATTGTCGATGGTCACTTTTTCTACCAATTTTGCATTTTGGCGAATCGATACAACATGTTTTTGCTGAAGTATTAGTTCGATATTTCAAGGAAGGACAAGCCGAAAGCTTGTAGAAAACAAAAATTGTTCCAGAACAGAAATACTGAGCCTGGTTTACACGGATTTCATACGCAAACAAAATGTAATATTAAACATTTTGGCACAACTGACAATGATAAGATAACTCGACAACCAGGAGAGTATAAACTATCGCCCATTATTACGCTTAGGTCTATGCCTCTGTCGGATCGGATGGCAGACTGTCGAGCGACGAATTAACGAAGATTTCATTTGCTGGAAAAACCCGTTGTGCTCCTTGAGTTCACTTGCCATAGTTGATAGGACGTTTTCAACGAGTACTGAACTGATCACCTTTTAGCAGAGGTGGGGAAGGCTCTTAATTTGAGTGACTAATATATACTGTAGCAACCTCAGGGCTCGTAAATTTAACAGCAAGTGCTTTCACTTTTTGCCCTTTCAGAAGACATCATCATTCTAGTGCTTACAATCCGTTTCCATATATTGCCTATATTCTGAAATGCGTGTAGCACTTATGGCCATTGGTTTAAGGGTGAGTAACAATAGTATAAGCATATTCCGTGCTTAAACCTAAGCCTAAACCAAAGAAAAACATTAGTCTACATATTTAAATTCACTTTCTTATAGTTCCGCAAAAAATGGTTCGCCCCTCACAGTAATATGGACCGCACTTGATCAGCTGGCGAGGCCGCAGGATTTCACACTAGCGACCTACTGTAGTCGTGAAAATGGAAGCATCTACAGAAGTAAGGCATAACCAAATGCAAGGATTCGGATAAATTTCGAAACTAACCATTCACTGCTTCTGTAGATACAATGCCTACTATATACTAACTGGTGAAAGATGCTACGCACATTTGAGAATACAGTTTAACATAATAAACCGGTGTCTGGTGATAACTAAGTTTTTGGGCTCTGTTAAAACTAATGTGTAAAACAGAATACTTATTAGTTTTATATTTAAACATTGCAAACAGGGTCATTGCTGTCATATATAGTTGAAAAGACAAATAAATTTGACGGTCACAAAATATATGTGTCTCCCAAAGAATCCGGCTTACGATTTCAGTTTTAGGTGTGTGGGTGGTTTTGAAATCAAATAATTAGTCGCCGACGTTGGAACGTTAACGTCTCACACAACCTAAAAGCAGAAAGAAATATATTAATTGTTTTTGTCTCTTGCTCAAATGGTGCGGTCATTATTCATAGACGAAGATATTGGTTTCTTACGTAACATACTGATACCGTATTGTGTCACACTCAACTTTAGCATTGTTGAGTCCAGAACAATATGCAACCAAAATGTCGTTCGTCTGTAGACGGTGGCGCAAAACTATTAAATCTTTGTGCGGTAAGTAGACTGTACAGATGCGAGATGCGAATGCCATTGCGTATTTTACACTGCAACAAATATTGTTTTAAATCCGATACTCTCAAATATTGAAACTAATAAACGCATCACGCATATTAAACGCTGCAGTTAAGTATAAGTAAGACTTGTTTCATTCCAATTCTCAGGGCGAAAAGCGTAGAACAAAATACCGAATACGTATCGGTAGATTAAATCAGCGTCACTGACACTTAAGCAAAACTCGTTCCGAATGGAAGGTCTGCTATTAACAATGAACATATCAAATGAAATGTGATACTTGCTAGTATTGGCACTTCAATTTTTATTTCAATTTACCCATCATTCTTAATAGTTCACAATGGGATGTGTTTTCTATTAAACATGTTTCAAAATTTTACACTAGTTATCGTGGATGTATGTGCACTAAGTATAATGTAACCCCAGATTTCCAAATCTAACAAACTTTTGTCGGAATTCAGTTTTCTTGGCAAACCAAAAATCTTACAACAAATTTAGACATTAAACTTGTTCATTATGATATATTTTGAGTTGTAAAATCAAAGTAATATCTTTAAGTTACGGTTTGTGCTGACAGTAAAAGTTTTCTCCATTGAGAAGTAAACTACTGAATCCAATTGGTGGTTCACTCATTCAATATTATCCATAATTTTTTGACCGTGTAGATTTAATTATCAAAGTTAAGTATTTGCAGTGCCGGAGCAGACAGGGGTGGGGACTTCTCCCAAACGACAGGGTAGGGAACCCCAAATGCGCGAGCGAAGCGAGCGAGAAGCCAGACGCATTTTACAGCTTCGGTGGTTATTGTTTCACCTTTTAGGGGTGGGGGCCTTCCCAAATGGGGTATGGGGGTGGCTGCTCCGATCCTGAGTATTTGCATTTGTGTAAACTTAAGTTATTCATTCAGTTTAGCACGGTATGGTGCACAATGGTGAATCCATGGGGGGGCAACCCGGCCGTGGCCTCCCTCAACAGCATCTCAACAAAAATTATATAGAGTGTCAATTGCTGTTCTACGCTGTTCAGAAATTCGCAGGCAGTTGTAACTCATTCAAAAACAGAAACAGATGTTCCTGAAGCTGACTGGATTTTGCTTTTTCAAAACTGAATTGGCTTCTGAATCCTAGCCTTTAAATTTGGGCCTGTGTGAAACCAAATCTGAAATTATGTTGGCACCCTGTTGTTTAGATTTAAATTGCGTTGATGCGTTAGTTTTATTTGTGATTCATCTCAATTAAACGAACGTAAAGAAGTTAATTTTATTGCAACATCGTGGTTTGTGTGTGGCTCAAAAATAAGTTTATAACCTATAAAATTTTGGCCCCCCATTATGGGATCCTGGATCCACCACTGCTACTGCACGAAAAAGGTGTTTGATAGCTTTAATTAACGCTAAAATTTTTGTTTGCCGCAAATACTATGTGATCAAAAATGCCAGAAAATATTATTGGAACAACAGTAGTTCGGAATCGAACCAAAGTTTTGTTAGAACTTTTGCAATAATCGAAAATCCATTATAACTTTGACATTCTCTGTGAATATAAATCAGTAAACGACCCATGTTAATGATGGGGTCCTGTCCATTGACGAGACAAGGCGAATAAGGTACTTGTTGGCTAGAAGGCTTAGGTTTTTAGTTCACAGACCCTCCATTCTTAACGTCATTGTACTGGAAAAGAATCATGAAACCGAAAAATTTAGGTTTGTTAGCATTATTAAATTTGAGATATGCCATACGATACATTATAATGTGTCACTGTCATGTATGCGAACCGTTCTCACGCGTCTGTATTTGGCATTCTTGAGTATAGACTAGCTGAATTCCTTTATAGACGCTCCGATTTCTGTATACTTCCACGTAGCACACATATACAATATTGCTGCCGGCTATGCGTTTGCCTGCTTCTTTGTTTACCACGAACGCGTATGTCTGGCATAAACTGTCACATGCTGGCACGAAATGACTTTTTAGAAATTGACTTCGGCCAAGGGGTTCATAAATTATAAACACTTGAAACACTTCATTGACTTTCAATTTAAACTTTCAATTAAAAATTTCAAAGCCAGTTCATCAACAACCAATGATTTAAGGGAAATTATATCTGTAAAAAGTCTTAGTCAGAGGCGGACCTTTCAAATGTCCGGTTTGGTGTTAGAATATATTTAGAAATTTTAATCTGCCCTCTGATTGTTTGTTCTGTTTATATATGTAGTCTTGTTTGTTAAACGTGATTTTTAGCGAAATTTACAAAAAAAATTAAACCCCGCGTTTCAATGTGTGATTTCGTTCGTATACATATAAGACCTTCTTTAGCTAACAACACATACACAGCCTCACGTCTATCTCTCTGTTTCTATGTTAGCCGGCGACTCTAGTGTTCTTTTCGTACGGCACATGGCTGTGTTTTTTTACTTCTACTGCTATACATAACCGAACAGTGCACATGTTACTGAGTAATAATCTATTGTGCCCGCATGTGCGAGTGTGTATGCTAGCTGAAAACGGATATTAGCTTTCATAAATGATAGCTGCGAAAAACAAGAGTTTTTTGCCGTTTTTCGTGATATCGTGCGCTGAATTTTGACTGAATTGCAATTTTTACGTTTTTGTTTCGCGTGCTCTGTCTATAATACTGTACTAAAACGTAAAACATTTATCTAACGTGTTACCAAATTTCTGAACTAAAGCATGATACATATCTTTGAAGTAACAAGCATGGCTTTTCGAGCACAATGATGCCGGAATGCTCCGCCATTGCGGCACAAATTTGATCGATTTTATCACCAAAATGTACTTTAAATTATGACCGTGCTCTCAGATGTGTGTAGCTCCTATCACCAGTAATATCAACAGGTTATCAAACTGACGAATTGATGAAACTGTTGATCTAGAAATTCACACGACATATGTCAAATCAAATGCAAAAACTACGTTAAATTTCTAACCTCTCCACTCCTAGTTCAAAATATGCCAGGCCTAGCACAAACTAGTGAGTGATAGGCGCTACACACGTTTCAGAATTTAGATCTTTAGTTCTCACAGAACAATCACCATTTCAATGCCGGTTTCTATTTATTGTATCTCTTGTGTTGCATGGTTTTAATATTGTAAGTAACCAGCTGCAATAACGTTTGTATTTTGGCATACATTGTAAGCAATTGCAGCCATGGCACATTGAAACTAGCCAAATATGGCTTATTATTTGATATTTCACGTGAGCTCTGACAGAAAGCGTCTGAGCTGCATAACATGCAACACATTTATCACGCGTTTCTAACGAATAATAAAGTGGATGTGATAGATGAAACAATGAAATAAATGTGATAGAAATGATGAAAACGAAACAGGAAAGAATATTATTGTAAATTCTGAAGCACAAACGCTTCCAGTATTATTCGAACGGCAAACAAGAATTAAGCTCGGAAATATTTTGTTTTTTGTTTTTGCTTTTGAAGTTTTGAAGTCGTATGCTTTCGTTTTTATATTTACAGTTTACTTGTACAGTATTAACCCGAATAAGAGGGGGGTAATAAGAGGGGGTCCCCATTTTGAGTCCGAATCAATTCAAGTCCGTATCCCTAATAAGAGTCCGTAAGCGGATAGAGTTCCTAAACCCTAATTAGAGGCCATAAATGCCAATTAACCATAATTGTAGCGCATATATGACTCCAGGACCAAAAAATTTTAGTTCGAAACTTTAAAGCGTACTTAAATTTTGAAAGTACATTCCTGAGTATAATCTTGTATTATCGCTCAAGCTATTGACACAAGACAATAAACGTTTAATTCAACGGATAATTGCAGTACCAGATATATATCAGTAACGAAGGGCGACGGAGCGTGGGTTAAAAATAAATAACAGTCCGTAACGGAATAACAATGGGGGTACCCTCTGGAGAGGCCAAATAAATATCACTCTCCCCGTCTTATTCGGGTCACTACAGTATGTTCCTAAAAATATTTATTTAATAGCTGATAGACATTGGGGTATTTTTACAAGCAAAATCAATAATGTTTTGATGTGAAGCAGTGGACTAAAAATGCCAAAAATTATAGAAGTTATCGACAATTGGAAGCGGAACTATTACTGCGTCGGGCACATTTCTAGCAGTTTGAAGCTCAGTTTTTGATAACATTAACGTTTTTTGTCGTTTCGTTCTCGAGTAAAAAATCGTTACAAACGTCCACGTTAAAATGCTTGAGAACGTTTTATAACCAGCTGTCTGTAATAGAAAGAGAATGATTTCAACGTTACTGCAACACGGCAGACAGAATCACGTCAATGACCATTCTGTTGCTGGTGGAAAGAGGCGAACAAAAAGTCATGAAATTAGTTCAGTGTGAACTAATTTAAATCTATCTTGTGCTAAACGTTTCATTTTAGCGTAAATTTTGTTTAACAGTTTCAGTTCACCTGTTGTATAAAAACTTATTCACTTTAATATTCCAATTTATTATGTCATCCGAAAACGATGACACACATCCTCCAGATCCATTTGATTTAGCGTCTCTAGGGGTTGGTTTACTTAGCTTTGATAGCAGAAGCGGAAATGAAAAATATGTTCCGTTTCGGTATCAAAGACAACGCTTATACTCTGAGCCAGTCAACAATCGACAAAAGAATGTTTCGCCCAACCATGGTGAAAACAGACGTGTTGTAAAGAACGGATGCAATGACAGCAACGCTACAGATAATGCTCGATTGTTAGAAAAACTGCAACGGTTCTGGTGGCTACCGGCACCATTTTATCGTGCCCAAACTTTTACTGATTACCCACAACCGCCTCATACATCGACGCATGGCTATCGGGAAAATAGAAATGCCTCAATACCAAAACAAAATTACTACAGGCGAAACAGTTTAAATCATCCAGTAGTCGTGTATAATAACGCTTGGAAGGGGAGTCCATCGTACCCATACGAAAATGTAAGATTTGCTGCTGTTTCGCCTCAACAAACAACTGTGCCAATTCCATTTGCGCAATGGTACGTCGACACTCGAATGCCAAACAATAAAAGAACACAAAGCTTCAGTAATAACTGTTCTGCGTATACTAGCGAGTTTAAAACAAACTACTACCACGTTAATCAAAACTATAACAGTTACAAAGCATCACAGTTTCGCCCTAATTATAACACACATTATTTTGGCCACGTCGCATCATCTGTTGTATGCCGCCCACATTTGCCATCCTTAGTGCCGTTGCCACATCAAAATGTACAATTTTATGAGTACCGCCTTGTATCGCATTGTGATTTTCCTCAAGTATCTGGGCAGACAACACCCAAACAGAATTCTTCGTGGTCGAAACCCAATGAACAATTCAAATCTCAAAACCAGAATCATGTTGCAGAACACTGCACGGGTTCAGGAGATAACGTATCAACAGCGGAACATTCAAGTAAGGTACATGAAGTCAAGGAAAACAACATTGAGAGCAAATGCAATAATAATCGCAAGTTGAAAGAAACAAATAAGTTCACTGAGTGCGTACCTTCAACAGGCTACCATTCGTTGACCCAATCAGAACCTGAAGAGTTTAATATAAAACCAGCTGAACCGAATGGGAGGCGATCGAGTACTAACGGGTCTCAGTCCCGCAATATTGAAACAACAGCACGCCGTCAGGAAACTTTTGGACCTACTCGTCAATTGAATAAAAATTCTGTCAAGAATAAGCAGTTAGAAGGCGGTAAGAAGTCCCATGCGTCAAAGGAACCTGATACAAAGCATCGCAATAACACCAAAGACCCCACGCCGCTAAATATTACGTCGAAATCGAGCGTTGAAGAAACCATTGAAAATTCAGAATATAAGAATCGGAGAAGGTCAAGTGGCAACTATAATAATGCAAATAAGTACTGTTGTGAAAGTGATAATGGCGTGTGTGACAACGAAGACGGTCTCGGAGAGGAAGATAGCAGGATGCAAAACGTTTTAACTAACAATTTTAATACGCCCAACAACGATATTGAGCCAGACAAAAACGATAATATAACAAAAGCGTTTCATCATCATCATCATTATCATCACCACCATCATTACCATCATTATTTACACGAGCCATTCAGTTGTGTAAAAACAAAAAACAAAAAACGACCGGATTTATTTCCAGAAACATTAGTGAAATCACAATTTAAAGACAAATTTCAATGTCAGAATCGATATAGCAACTACGAACACATCCAACGTGCAACCTCACGCAATAGATCGTTATCAGAAAGTACTTCTGACCCATGCATAATTAGTTGTCGTGCTGAACACGGATGTTTGAGCCAAAACTTCTGCACATGTGAACTTACAGTTGACCGTTATCGCCGTACATCGCTAAACCTTAAAACCACAAAAGCCAACGAGCAATGTCCCCACAAATACTGTTTCAACGCACGGAGTAGTTCTTGCACCAGCAATTGCAATTGTGCAACAACAAGAGAATATTGGTGCGATTCGAAAAAACATTGTTGTGCATGCAACACTGAGAATTGGCTCAGCACAACGAAAAATCACAGCCGATCGCTAAGTTCTACTTATCAGAGCTATACGATGCCAAACACACCGACAAATACGAGCACAAATTGTTTCGATCTATCACGCATTAAGGGAGAAAGGAGTTACTCCATAATTACAACAACAAGCGCAGAAATCGGACAGCATATTTCTAAAATGAAAAATGTAACCAACGACCTCGTTCAATGCGCATGCTGGCGTAGCACTAGCCAAACTAACGTGAAAGCACTTGATAATGCAACGCAAAAAACATTGCTGGATTCATGCAGAAACAACTCTAATTCAAATCCTAATAGGAACACTATGACAAGTTTAACAATTTTTCCCGGTCCAATAAAACCAACAAGCGGATGTGATAAGCATATCGCGTCTGAAGCAGACTCTTTGCAACCAATCTTATCAATATCGATACCGTCAGGATATCAGATTGTGCAACAGATGCATCCTGCAGTATTGAACGATCGCAAAAAGCGACTGCCCAAACGCGCAATCAGTAACAATACCAATCGTGCGTGTAAAACAGTTTATCACAATTTGGTTACTTCATTCATAAACTTACCAAATTGCAGAATCGAAACTATTCCTGACGAAGCTGTCGCCGATGACTCTGATAGTGTATTTTCTGACGCACCTCCATCGAATAAAAACGACCATAACACACAACATTCTGAAAATGTGTACAATGAAACAACACAGTGTAAGCCAAAGCATCCGATGTATCATTGTAACAGGTATCAGGCTGCAGCAAGTTCGACTGATTTCGATACAAGTAGGTCAAGTGAATCTGAAGGCGACTCACGATATTCTGGTTTGTGCGTTTCTTACGACGATCAATCTCGGAGACAATTTCATTGCAAATATTCCCGTTCCAACAACCGACGGTGGTGTCCGCAACTCCGTCAACAACAAACGCTGCAATGTGAACGCGAACGATGCTATTCTACGCCAGCAGTCAAAGCAAAGCGATACGTCGATTTGAATAATGATTTCAACGCCAATTTTTTGCATGGTTTAATCATTTCCAATCGAATGTTTGGACCTACACTAAATCATCGTAAGTACGGCACAGTGGGTTTGCGTGCATTATATATATAGCTTTCGAAATTCCTAGAATAAAGAAGAAAAACAGCCATTTTTACTGTATTAAAAAAATCAGAAACATTTCTGGCTAACTGTATTCACTTCAAAATTCATCACTTTACTTTAATGGTATAAACCTCGAAATGAAATCCTAACAACGACACTGTATATAGTCACAATACAAAAATGGTTGTTAAAGATATAGGCCAATGTAAAGAACAGGGGCGGAACAGTATTATAAGCTTATTCCTAAGCCTACTAAGCCTAAGCCTAAGCGTAAGCGTAAGAATGAGTTTATTCCTAAACCTAAGCGTAAGCGTAAGCCTAAGCAAAGCAAAAAAATTAGTCTAAAGCTTAAGCTTACTCTATTCTAGTCTCACAGAAAAACGTTCCGCCCCTGATCTTTACATGGGCCAAGATATGAATGGAAATCGAGTATTTTAACGTTATGTGAATACAGATCAAATAGACTTATTGAAATTAACTAAGCTTTTGTCGCTTTTAGTAAAGGTGGCGTTTGAATTTGTATAAAATGCAATATGGTTGCGTTTATACGTGCCAATATTTGAATCAAAAAGCGATACTAAAATGATCAATTGAAATTATTTCACTTTAGAACAGTTTATTTCACCACCATCAAGATCATGGGTCCAGCTCTGTGACGAAAGCTCCTCGTTTGCAAGTAACACAAGTAAGAGCGCTTCTTCATAGCAGAGATGGAAATAGACAACGATGTGTGGCCCAAGACCACCGTGACCCATGCGACTCACGACCGAAGTTATTATTTAAATTTTGCTTCAGGGACAAAGTATACTAAACCGCTCCTTCCGAGCGTTACGGTCAAGAGACCAGTAAACTTGGTAATATGCACATGTTTAATAATTAACAAAAGCATACAGTGCGAAGTTCAAGTTCTCATGATTAATATAATTTTAGTAACGTTGTTTGGCACAATATGGGTATAAGTATTCCGCTGTTTCCTTCGATTAATAAGTTGCGGTCCAGCCGGTGGATTGGTGCATCTGTAAGGTCGCAATAACACATGAAAACAATATCCAATTCATCTACCTTATGTGTCTGTATTTTAACTTTCAGAAGCATTCACTATTTTGAGCTACAACATTTTATGTGACAAATACGCATCTGCCGCAGTTTACAAGTACTGTCCTCGTTGGGCATTGGATTGGCATTACAGACGAGATAAGATAACTGAAGAACTGAAACTATACAATGCTGATATTGTCGCACTTCAGGTTGCCAATAAATTTTTCGTTGTTAAACTAAAAGATTATGGTTTGAACTGAAACAAATAATTGAAAATACTAAACCTAGCAGCTTCTAGCTATTTGATGCAAAGTTTTCGATTGAACACATAGGTTCAAAATTGTTCAAGATACATTTTCATGGTTGTATATTGTCGTCAATAAGAATTAATTGAACATGCGGAAGAATTTTATTCAAAATTGTTTGCGATGAGTTTTAAAATTTACTCCGACAATGTTGAAGACTCGCGCAGCAACAATGCGCAGACGGTAGGCCTTCGTTTTTGATTCATGAAAAACATATAAACGAATGGCAACTGACGTACAAAATTTTAGTAATATCTCATTTTAATTTCAGGAAGTTGAAACGAATGAGTATTGGAATTATTTTGCGCCACTAATGACTCAGTTGGGATACGACGGCATATTTTCAGCGAAGTCACGAGCAAAAACAATGACTGAAGAAGAAAAGAAATTCGTTGATGGATGTGCTATTTTTTGGAAGATAGAAAAGTATATATTGTTACAAATTGCTATCGCTATATAAACCGTAGTTTGAAAAAACGCACAAATGACTGAATAACTTCAAACTCAAGCCAAGCAAGGCTAAATTTAAGCTGTGCAACAAAAATGTTTTTCTATCAAAATCTAAGTAATATTTTTGGTTGTAACGTTGTAAGCACTATTATTACTACAGCGGTCTCCAATAGTTTTTAAAATTTAGGGTTTGACAAATAACTTGAGCCCAGAACGAGGCTTAAGCTTGCCCAGTAGACAAGTGTTGTACGAATTGCTAAAATTATTGAAATATTTAAGATTTTCGTTGACTTCCGAGCATTTGATAGAATTTACAAAAATTGCAATTGACAGCGCTCACGGTTCACAGCAAATGCTTAATCGCGTCATGACTCGTGACAATATTGGTCTAGTCGCTGTATTAAATATTAAACCAACAATTTTTGGTGAGTGTTAGTATCCGCTAAAAAGCTGCGCGTCTTTAAAATGGCGAATAGCTCATCGCTCATGTAACTAGCTAGTGATCTCTATTGTAATTTGCTCATTATATCAGATTTTATATTTTGGCAATAAATAACCATTACTATTTGTCAAAGTAGGCGTGAAGTTTATTATATTTACAGCTACAAAAACTAAATCAGACTATTAGAGTTCAACAGGACACCGCAGTTTTTATTACCACTACGTTCAATATTTGGTTAACGTAACCGGGACCGGAATTCCCAAAACCCGCTATATATTTACGCACATGGTAAATATAAGACCTGCCACTAAGCGTTAGAAAGTCTATACCTGTGCTTGAGCGTAAGCCAAATCCTACGAATAAGACTTTGCATCACAATCCGTAAGTCTCCCAAGTTTCCTGGATTTTAGTGCAACCGGCAAGTTCCTATATAAATTCACATAGGCCCAAATTAACGTAAAATAAAAATTTAATCATTTGAATTCGACTTATATTTCAGGCAGCAATGACTGCAGGCAAACTGCGAACACGAAACAGCTAATAGTTTGCACGGCACATATACACTGGGATCCTGAATTTTGTGACGTTAAACTAATTCAAACAATGATGCTGGTGCAAGAATTGCGGTCAATTAAAGAGCGTATCCTTCAAATGCGGCACAATGAATCAGATCGTGATTGCGACTGCGCTGCAAATTTATTCGACGTACGAGTCGTATAGGCACTTCATGCTAAAAGACGTTAACGTTCGGGCTCTTGTAAACTTCCCCCAGATTTAAAGATAAGACTTAGGCTTAAGTAGGGCATAGGCAAAGCTTTCAGCTTATGCTTAGGCCTAAACTTTTTTCCAAAACATAATTAAAAATCCTAAGCCTAAGCCGGTGAAAGAAGTGTACAAGAGGCGACATTAGTTCCCTAGCGAAACCTGTAGTCATAATTGCTTTGCAAAGCCAACGGTTTATGCTTAATACACAATCATACTTTTAAAGTACTCAAATACCCGAACAGTTTATCAGATATACACGCCATTACACATTTTCGTTGTACCAATCAACGTTGAAACATTCATTCTTTATCAAAAAATAATCCAACGAGTGTCCGATCTATTACAGCTGTGTATGACAATCTTGAATACCATGTGTTTTGATTGGCATAAAACTCAGAAACTAGCAAATTAACGCGTTATCAAATTTAGCGACGTAACAATCTTTACAGGTAACTCTAAATCCTATAAAAGCAACTTCTTCTCCTCTTTCAAAAATTTGGGACGAGACACACAATGTCCGGAATCCACTCCTTATGAGAAATAATTGAAACATTCAATCTTTGCCGAAAACTAATCCAAAGAGTGTTCGATCTATTGAAGCCGCGTATGAAAGTCTTAAATACCATGTTTTTTGATTTACATAAAACTGCAAATTAACGTTTTTATCAAATTTAGCGACGTAAGAATCTAACAGGTAACTCTAAAGCGTATAAAAGTAACTTATTCTCCTCTTTCAAAAATTTGGGACCAGATATATAATGTCCTGAACCCACTCCCTATGAGAAATGTACACTGAATGACGTTGGTAAGTTATTAATATTATGATAAAATCTTTAAAACTGGCACGATTTCTTTTTTATTCTAGCATGACGCGAATTCTGATGTAGCGCTCATCATTTGCGGTGATTTGAATTCAACGCCTGACTCAGGTTTGTGTAACTTTGAATAAAAGATTTGGGTCCCTGTTAACTATGAAAGTTTACCACGAAGCCTTAGATAAAACTTAACCATTAGCGTAAGCTTACACTTAAGCCTAAGCCTAATCCTAAAGCCTAAAGCCTCGCAATCTTAAAGTTCGACAATGTCCTGTTTCACAGTGGGTAGGCCATATAATTATATAAAAAGGGGCCCAAGATTGGTATTATGAGAACTATTCCGTACAGAATGTGTTAAGTATTAGGTATAGATATATTCGAAAAAATGAAACGTATATCTATTTAATACTTAGGTAAGAGTGGCACTATAAATATTCCAGGTGCAAAATTTTCTAAAAAACCTCTACATCTACGCTTCAAAACGTATACTCTTTGTATAGTTGGATATTTTAGGAGTAATAGAATTTTTGTCGACTGGAAAAATCTCTGCCGATCACAGCGATTTTAAAAAGTTCAAGGATGATCCGTGTTTGAGACAGTTTACAACAGCACTACACGAAGCTCAAAGCAATACGCTACTAACGACGACTGAAAAGTTAACAAAAACGAGTGAAAACAACGCTTTCATGTGTGAAACAAGTGATGTTACACCCGATGGACACCAGTTTGTTAAAAAATGCACAGGCGGTGAAGATGAAAACACTACACCACAGATGTTTTCGCACGACTTGAACATTTCATGGGATGTTTCGAATGCAGTTCAATTTACAAACTACACGTAAGCACGGTGGAAACTGTATTGTTTAACATGGTACATATATTGCCAAAACCAATCATTCAATTTAACCTGACCGGTTAACTTTATCTAGTTTGACCGGAAAACGAAAACCCACCTAAATTTACATGTATCCAACTCTTAATATGAATGAATTATCAGTGATAATTTGTTCAAAGTAAAGCATTTCAAAATAGTTTTTCGACTTACACATTTTATGACACCAGTCGATAATTTACCGTTAATATTGAGTACACCCTCACCAGCGTCTATTGTAATAGTATCTTCCCACTAATAGACTGTAAAATTAAATGTTTTACCCCGTGTAAAATCCCACTTGCGCGCTTACGGCTTGTATAACCATAGCCCGCTCGCTTAGACCTAGGCGATACGTTTTACAAACTAATCACGAAGTGCGCAATTATACAGCTGAACTGAGGCGGGGTCGAGCTAGGGGAGGAATTCATGGTTGAACGGGAAACTACAGAACATGTTTACACCAACTTACCGCCTGCCAAGCATCGAATGCAGTAATGCAGGCCGGGAGGGCCTACCCGGGAGTGGCAACTTTACGTACAACTGCTGGGATAAACCGACGGACGACGCTACTTGAGCTGAACCGAACATAAATTAAAACGGGGCAGTGTATGACCGTAAGTATCTCGGAACCACATGAGTTGATATCCGCGAGCCTCGCACCGTTGACCGGTCTGGATAATGGTGAGCCGATTATCTTGAAAGTTGACTCAGCCGCAATAAGCCGGTCGGTGCCCCCGCTTGTAATAATCTAAGGGAAGGGTGATACTTAAGGACTACACTAAATTAGGTTAAATATAGCTTAGAAAATGTCGAAACATGGAGAGGTACGCAAGCAGTAGACAGCAATCTTTGGAAACATATATTTCACATGTTTGAGTATTAATGAATTAGCAAGACAGATCGGTTTTCCATTTCGGTTAATAACAATCTACGGCATTTCAATACACGTTCACAATACGTCAGTTTTGATAGGTGGAAGAGTTGAAAAACTACCGCAATTGAAATACAGCTACTCAAGGCTACGACGTACAAAGTTTCAACCAATAAAATCAGCAATAAAACAAACACTACGTAACTAACCAATAAGAAGTAGGCTAATTTTGTTCCTTAAGCTTAATGGTTGTAGGCCTTTTTTATGGCGAGGTTTAGAGTTTGGGCTAAGGAATATGGTACTGCTACGCTCCATAAAAGTAATATCGGCCAATTTACTTTTAAATTTCAGCTCAGACTTCAAGGGAATTATTGATTATATTTTTGGAGATCGCTTGTGCCTGATTCCTGTCGCAATACTTGGTTCCGTTCCGTTTGACTGGTTTCGGCAAAACAAAGTAGCGGGTTGCCCGCATCCGTTTATTCCATCAGATCATTTTCCTTTGCTGAAGAAATACCGAATAGTTTAACGGAATATTTCAATGTCCTAGCATATATACAAGTTATTTTAAACAGTGGCAACTATAAAACTGTGATAATATGATTCGTTGAAAACCTATATGCATGTGCCCATTACAGAAGGCTATCGGTTCGCTACTCGGCTGGAATTGAATGTTAGCGTGTAAATAGCAATATTTAATGTGTAACCACCTGCACTGACTATTGATCACACAGAAAATAAACTACTGACTCCCTCAAAAATTTTGTTGCCTTGATCTTGTAGTCTTAAAAGTTGTACAGTCAATATTTTTTTGTACCTGTACTATGTTTCAAATGTTAATGGCAGGGTGTAAAACCGATATTAAAAATAACAGAAACGAAGAAATTGCGAAATATTTACAAGATTTATATCTAAGTTTGAGCATAAAACTAACAGAATTTTAACCCTTTCTCACATGAATATTTTCTATTTAACCTGAGACCTACTTTAATGCTAGGATTCGAACTCCAGTGACTGGAGTGGGAGGCGTATACCATCACCACTCAGCTATAGGAGCTTGACGCTCGAACCCGAGGGGGTTATCACGTCTTGTGGTGATTTAGTACTATGTATACGTGTTGCAATTGTTAAACACGGTGCGATATATATTATTTAACGTATATACACTGCGCTGAATTTCCTATAGGCAACTCAATGTGAGAAGGGGTTATGGATAGTAAACTGAAAATTTTTCGCTTAACCCTTTCTCACATGAAAAATTCCTATTTCCCCTGAGACCTACTTTTATGCTAGGATTCGAACTCCAGTGACTGGAGTGGGAGGCGTATACCATCACCACTCAGCGATAGGAGCTTGACGCTCGAGCCCGAGGGGCTCTCACGTCTTGTGGTGATTTAGTACTATGTATACGTGTTGCAATTGTTAAACACGGTGCGATATATTATTTAACGTATGCACTGCGCTGAGTTGCCTATAGGCAATTCAACGTGAAAAAGGGTTAAGTAATGACAGAAACGGACACTGATTTTTACCGGAAATGTATATTGGCGATTACACCCTGGTTACCGGTGGAGGCCTATTTTAGGACAGTTCAGTTCGGACCTTATAATTTTATCATCAAAAAACTTTCTTAGAAGAAAAATTGCAAGGTAGGAAGATATCTTATCATTTAGCACTAAAAGTTTTCTAAGGAAAAATTGTTAAGGTTTATCACAAAAAAATTTCTGAGGATATAATTGCATTAAAATGTCTGAGGTGGAAAATTGCTAGGTAGAGATCCCTTACTACCATTCAATCATTAATAAATTGTGACGGGGGCGTACGCCCCCGCTGAACCCGCTAGTGCTTATGTTGTTATACATGAGGGTACAACCGGAAGTCTGCCTCCGGTTTCAACAGAAAATCGACCCCTGGCTCCGGTAGATTTTTTGCCGCAGGTTCCGACAATTTAGGTAGAGAAATTGCGCAGTTCTACACAATTTATCCATATAGCCCGTTTCGTTTCAACTTTTAGCACAATTTTGAGGAAACAATAGCCTTGATTTGAAAAACATCAGCGTAGCACCGAACGATTTAACAACACATTAAAGATATATGCTAAAATTAACAAATTAAACATAATTTTAACTACTGTATTGACCCGAATAAGAGGGGGAGGGCAATAAGAGGGGTCCCCATTTTGAGTCCGTATCCCTATTAACAGTCAGTAAGCGCATAGAGTCCTTAAACCATACGACTCCATAAATGTCAATTAACCCTAATTGTAGCACATAAATCACTCCAGGACCAAATAATTTGAGTTCGAAACTTTAAAGTGTACTTAAATTTTGAAAGTACAATCCTAAGTATAACCTTGTATTATCGCTCAAGCTATTGACACAAGACAAATAAACGTTTAATTCAACGGATAATTGCAGTGCCGAATATATATAAGTAAAGAAGGGCGGCGGAGCGTGGGTTAAAAATAAATAACAGTCCAAAGCCGAATAACAAGGGGGGTACCCTCTGGAGAGGCCAAATAAATATGTCTCCTCCCTGTTATTCGGGTCACTACAGTACGTGACTTCCCTTCACTTCTGGCTTCATCTCCGGCTGCGGCATGTTTGGTTGACCTCCAGCTCTGGTTCCGGTACGTTTCACCTCCGGTTGCACCCTGATATACAAAACTTCTCACATGGTACCAGTAACTACATATGTGTTTTAACTTTCAATTTGCAGAAAAATTTTGATGCACTAAATCGCTCTTTGAGAACACTTCGCCAAATCAGTTAGCATATTTATTGCACGATCAATATATACAGCCGTAAACAAAGGCATGTCAGGTAGGAACAATTGTAGAACGCAAATCGCAATCAAATTTGCTAGTGCGGTGCGGATATACAATGCATGGTTATCTAGGAATTGGAAATACAGTAAAAGTCACAAGAAAAGTTACATGGGAAATAAAACCGTCCTAGTCGAGAACGCGCTCCCATTATGCTTGCTTTTTTCTAAGACTATATAACACAATTGAACTTAATTATTAATGTGACCCAAAACAATATTCACACTGTATCAAACAACAGACAGTCCGTCAAGCTACAACACGAGTTTAATCAATGTACCCAGAACCGCGATTAAAATGAAAGTTGAACCAGTACAAATTTTCGACGCTTGTATGCTGCACTGACCTACTATTCGCGTGACGAAAGCTGACGTCAATAATACTTATAACTCTATTGTAAACAGTTGCACGTGTCGTTGTAACCGGGGTGAACAGAAGTGGGTTAATCAAGTTAGTGGAGGATTGGTCGGAATGGGGAAGCTCGAATCTGAATGGCCCCAAAACCTATGCCCAGATGCGTGTATAAAAATTTTCGTTACCGTCAGAATTAAGTGCTCAACTCTCGCGGGCACACACACGCATACGCGGGACGTTGCGTTAACAATTTCTGCGTGCGGCTACGTTCGCGTAAGTTTGCGTACGCGTTCGTGCAAAGTTATGACTGCATTTGACCTGAAATTTCTTTTTATAAGTATTATTAACATGCATTCGATATAAAATAGAGATCAATTTATAAATCCTGCGGTTGCACGCGTCCATGGTTAACAATCGGTTTGTTCGTTTGCATCTGCGACCACGTACGTTTCCGGCTGCTCGTAGTTCTTTCTATACTCTAACCTTACTTGCGGAGAAAAAAATGTAATTTTTGACAATCTTTAATAACTACACAGGAACTTCTATTTGATTTGCAACTGTTTCCAATAATTCCTCTGGTGTGGCACGCCAATTTATTATATCCTTGCTTACGCGACACCAAAGTTCACCATGACGAGGCTCTGCAGTAAGATAACGCTTTTTCACATCATTTTGCTGCTCCTAAAACACAGTTAAATTAAGTGATAAAATGTGTTACCGTACTTTTGTCAGTTTAATATTAAGTTGTTTGATACAGATTCACATGAATCTTCTGTGCAAACTAACATAAGTGTGTATGAAGCACAGTTTACAGTTTTAAGCATATACTTTTGGTTATATGCAATCCAAGTATACGTTATATAACAATGTTTGTACAATGAAAACTCGGTTTAAATTTTCATGTGGTTCCCTTAAAGGTTGCAAGTGGTACGAAACTCACAAAATTTCCGTGAATCGTTTCAAATTTGTAGAAGTTTGCCCAAGAGTCGCCAAGGTCAGGTTCCAATTTAACAGCTCGATTAAACCAGTCGCGTGCCTTGCTTATCTTCCGTTCAGACCAGAAAAGTCTAAAATTCAGCCGCACAGTACTACAACTGTTAACTAAACACATGTTCTAGAATAGAATAAAAACATATTTTATGCTCATTATTAAAAGAACAATTCTAAATGCGCTCGTTTTAACAGCTCAACAAAATAAGCCGCAGATTTAAATTTTTGCTGAGCGGACTTTCTATCAGCGCGAGATGGCACAATGTACACAGAAAATAGCATACTCGAGTATCTTCGATCTTGACACTTGACACGTTAAAATACCATAGATCCGTAAGAAATTTTTATATGATATGCAACGATATGCCAAAATTATTTCGTTCTAAATATGAATAACTTATCATTTACCTAGAGACTGCAAGCAGGACTTTAGGATCATGTTCGCATTTTCTAAGAGCGTCTAGAGATTTTGTCTTGCGCTGTGGTCTTGGCTCCATAAAAATAGCTTCTGCCCATAAAATTCCAGAGGTCGGGCACTCCTGAATTGCTGCAAAATAAAAGACAATGGCTTGGTTTCTGAAATCTTACTTAAGTATTTACATCAGTTATACTGAAGTAATTATTTAAGTAAATACTTAAATTTCCGAGTAAAACTAAACAAACGCCAAATATCAGCCATTGTCATAACAAGAAAGGCATAATTATTCTTTATATTAAGGAGGCGCCATGAGTCTACAATTTCAGTTAGACCAAGGTTAGTATGCATGAAATGTTAATCTGTAATATGCCAAGTTTGGTCTGCGACTTAAGTATTCACTTAACTTAAGTACGCTTTTAAAAACGACAAAATGGTGAAGTAGTTAATGAGCACCGTACTAAGTTGTACTTAAGTAGGGTTCCAGAAACCCAGCCAATGTGAACAGTACTTTTCATACCGTTGATTTTATCTCCATTTTATAAAGTAAAGCCAGTACCAAATGCACTTTGCAACACGGAAAAAAAATTTTTAGAATATGAATTTATCGGATATTTTTGAAATTCCAAAAGAATCCACAATCCTCAAATATCCGAACAGCTAACTGCGTTTTAACAATAAGATCGTTCCGCCATAACAGTTGTGGGCACTGCGAACGCTACGAGTTCGAAATATTACGAAGAGTAGCAAATAAATTATATACAAACCTCTTGCCATCAAACTGGATGCCATGTCTTTGAGTCCAGCGCGAACTTCAACCCTCACAGCTTCAAGCCTGAAATAAAGCAAACTCGGAAAACTAGAACACTAAATTATTCATCGCGAGGTAAACCATTCTAAAAAATAATTCCTCGACCAAAACTAATATAAAAACTAAACATGAATTCATTGTTGACCACCGGAAACATACCATAATTCCGGTTGTTTTGGACATCGTATTCTAGCCTTTTCAAGTATTGCACGCGCCCTGATTGCATGACCAACTCGTTCTTCAAGTCGCGAACTAAGCAGCCAAAGTGGAATACTTGTAGGACACTTTTTCACCTATTTGCAAAATTTAAAACTAACATAATGTATGATTACACCGTACGTCCACGGACAGAATTAAGTAACATACGCATTGCGTTCCGAACTGCCGCGGCTCTATACCGCGACCGCCCGTTTGTTGGCCGTAATCGCTCCCAAACGCGATTTGGACTGGTTGCTGTTACGGCGACCATAACCGCGCTGAAGTCGCGGTTCTAGCATTATGTGCATATAAAACCGCGATCAAAGACGCAATCGCGATTAATGCGCATTCAATTCTGTCCGTGACGTGATTGTAAATATTCTGAAGGCTATTTCGTGCACCTGTGAAAAACAATTGCTTTGAAACAACGGAATAGTCAAATACTCCACAGTCCACAAAACTTTAACAAATCATTTTCTGGTCAATCCATTTTTCAGGTTGTCACCAAACAAGTTCTCATTAATAAAATAACGTTAACAACAATTTCGAAGTTAATGTAACTCATGGGCCAAATTTGCACTATTACCCCTTCTGTATACGCCTTCGTTGCTTCCTTCAACTCTCCTCGTTGCTCGTAGATTTGACCGCACATCATCCACAGCTTAAACAGAATGCAAAACAATAGGTCGACCTTTGGTGAGCTCTATTTAAAAATGCTGCCTTCACTAACACAACCCGAGTCATTAAATCATAAATTTGTTGCCACAAGTAATACACCATCTTTCAAAAAACGTGTAATTGCTGTTTAGTCGTGAACGGAACATTTTATTCAACCGACAAAAGACTGAAAATGGATTTAGTGCAATGTGCACGATTATAATACTTCCATTTCTAGATGAAATATGCAAAGTTGGTGCTGTTTATTTATCACTTAACACTAAAACAAGCCCTTCAAATTCATGGTTCTACTCTAACAGACACATATAAATCTGTTTTGATCTTTGGCATACAAGTCAGTACAATAAGCACTCAGATTCACCTTGGCGGATTCCGGATACAGTTTGCTACATTCGTTCAATAGTTTCAAAGCTTCGTCCAAATCACCCATCGCCCATTCTAGTCTCACACTTTTCATCCATACCTAAAATGCAAGATATACGTTGCAGAAAAATGAAGTAGATTTCGCAAAACACTTAAACAAAATTTGCAAAACGTGATGGCGCTCGTCTTAATGCAGGACCATTTCAACAAAGGTGTCAAAAAATTTGTATAAAATTGACTTTAACCTAAATCAGTGCAAAACGTATTTATCAATGCAATGGGATATTTGCATAGTCTAAATACGGCTTCCGTATCAGAAAGCCGCAACAGGATAGGATTCAGGATTGAAATGGACAAATCTTTGGGTTCGATAACACAGAGATTTCAACATGATGTAGGGCATTATAATTCGACAACCATGATCCATAACTACTAACTAAAACGCTTTACCGCAAACTTATTGTTTTATATTGTATTATAATGATACTGTAACAAGATTTTGGGTAAAAAAACAGAACGCTATACGAGTACAAGGGTAAAGGCACATACTCTAGGAGTTGAAGCTGAAAGTCGAGCTTTTTCCAACAGTTTCCGTGCATCAGCATAGTGATTATTTTCACTTTCTAACTTGACCGCAGCAAGCCAGATTTCTTCTGAATTGGGATTAGCTTGAAACGCAAGTTCTAGAATGCTTCTGGCTGCGACCACGTCACCCTGAAATAACGCGCCAAATGAACCTGTTTATGTAAATAACACTAAACAACAATTGCTTTTCAAAATTATAACGCAGTGTTCCTGTTGAAAAGAAATAAAATACAACAGCTTGAAAAAACTAGGACGCTTATCAACTTTGAAATAACCTGCCTTACTACAACACTAAACATTATAACTTAATCGAAGTAACGACACCGAAAAGAGCCAGCGCCGAAGTATTATATTGCTTCTAACTAGCGATACGATATTGTTTCGACTCAACGTTTCATTTTTCGACAAAAACTAGTCCAAATATATTGTGCCGAAATGTCAATTGGACGCGGTTGGCACTGAACCCACCAGTGGTACTGGAGCATTAGACAACGGCTCTGTCTCCGTTAAAAATTCCGGCCCTGGGACTCTAATTCAAACAGTAAAATAATAAGTAATAGAAGATAATTTAAATGTAAACGCGAAGCAGGTTCAAAAAATAACAGTGAACTACAGCAAAACGCTGGACCTATATCCTATGTACATATCGAAGAGCATTTGCAAAAACATACCGCCATCCACATTGATTTCGCACCCATTAGCCATAATACCTCTGCTTTGGGACAATGGGCGACCGCTTTCTGCAACAATGCTTCCAAAGATTCCCTCAAACAAAACACAAACTAAACATTATAGGAGCAAACAACAAAAAATCATAGGCCATAAAAAGTTTGCTTATTACCACTCCACACTCAACCTTCCCTACAAAATGGAAAGCTCGATCATTTTCTCGTTTATAGCACAAGAAACTACACAAATGTGTGCAATCATCAACAGTGGGAAGAAAACACTTGCAGCTAGTAAATCGAAAACAAAACAACTAACCTCGTGCCATGACTTTTCTCAAAGTACGCGGCTCGCAGCCATACGCCTTTTTTGTCCTTGAATTTTTGCAAAGCAGTAGCATATACAGCACGGGCACATTCCAAGGCGCCTTGCGCAGCAAACTGAAACGGTTAACAAAGCGCTCAATTTCAAAAAGATTCAGAGGTCAAAAATATTTCAAACCTAATCAAAATTGTAAAAAAATATGAATGCATGAAACCACTGTCGGTTAACTGATATGATACGCATTTGACAAATGACTAAAATAAGGACCGGTATTCCCAAACACTTATAGAATCAATAGCCAGTTAGCGATAAGTTTTCAAACTGAACAACAAATTGTTGCTGCGAGTTTCAAAATTGGTACAGAATTAGAACAACTGAAATGCAAAAATTGTGCAGAATTTCGAAAGACACCGTTCCTCGGTTCGCAAGCTCCAAGCCATATCACCAACCAACCATAGGTGCTACACACAAGTTGAGGATATGGACCAAGTAGAAAGCATCTCACTGATTCAGCGTCTTCCATCCAGGTATGCTTTCTGTCTTCTTCTTCAACGTTTATTCCCAGAACATGACGGCTGAAAAGCAAAAATGATTAAACGGCATTAATATAACCCTCATTTAATATATAACATAGCACAATTGTAAAAATCAAAAGTAAAAGGAATCATTACATGCGCGCGATACAAGTTAGCAATTCACGTTTATCATTTGTTCTGAAAAAGTGGAATCCTGCCAACATGACTTGCCATACAATAGGTATAAAAACATCCGCACGAGTCGTACAGTTCAATTTGATTTTTAAAGACTTATAAGAAACGAGAAGAGAGTATGTCTACGAAACGCCGTATCTTAACGTATATAGTTCCATCTCGATAAATTTGCAGCGTTTGTTTTAGCAGTCCAACATAATATGAAAAATAGGAAACTCAACTAAATACAACACCAGCACTACACTTAAACACAGATTCGTCTAGGTTACCGTGGTACTTCAACCATAACGTTCTTTTAAATTTGGAAGAGATTTTCGTATATGTTTGTAAACCAAGTTTTTTTTTCGAGCGACAGCGCCAAGCATAGAAACAAAATTAACAATAATAACGCAATGACATCTAATTATCAAACTAGATAATTTTATAATAAAACTTACACAATTGCCTGACATGTCAATGAACTTCCAGCCTTTTCAGCATCCACGGCATCTTTTAACCATTGTTCTCTGTTGATTTCAACAGCATTCGCACGCAGCGATGTCAAAGCTATATGTATTACATAACTATATATCTAGCATAAGCACGAGAGCATTTGCCTAAGAACCAAAATTCTTGTAACAAACCATGTATATTCACTTAACCAGTTTTATCAATTTTACCCGCTATCTCCAGCTGGGTGGGTGCGACCTAACACCAAAAAATATAGAAGTCGGTTACTTTAGTTGCATTTAAAAAATAAAACCTAATCATGATGATTTGATATTTCCAGCCGTTGTTTCCTAGTATACTTATTTCTTCCATTTCGAACAAAAGCCACTGCGAAATATTGCGATTTCGGTCAGAAATAATAGTTTAATAAAGTTATGTTATTTCTTTCAGCAATAAAAAACTGGTAACGTACAATACTGGAGGTTTATGGCAGTTTTTCGCGAAGCTGTATATGCAATCGTACTTTACAGAAGTGTATAATGCAGAACACAGACAAATCAAACCTCGGACAATAATCTTTTCAACCATTTTTGGATTATCATTAGCTTCTTCAAGTTTTGCTGCAGTGATCCAAATCTGTCGATCAGTCGGAATATTTTCTCGAGCTTTATTGAGAACCTAAAAGAACACTTAAACAATATGCTACAAAAGCGGCGATTGTTGCGAATGGAAATTAAAATTAAATGCAACAGAATTTACAAACATGTTTCGTACACTCATAATGTGCTGGACAGACGGCTAGTATATTAAATCTTCACCATGAATATTATTTATTTAAGTCTAACTAACCACAAAACTTGAGAAACCTAGGATATGCTATGTAAAATACTTCTCATGCACAAATTCAAGTTTAGAACGATATGTTAAAATATAATAGCTAATTAAAATACCGTACTATCAGACATGATTACTGTTGCGCTGGAACGCTGCTCAAAATACGTATGTGGGGCCTTCCAGCTTTAATAGCTTGATTTGAGATCAAGAACGTATAAACGTAACTTTCATGAAACTGCAAACACTTACCTTGCGCGCATTTTCGTATGTTTCAAGTCTCGCTAACGCCAGCCACAGTTCAACCGATGTTGGGCAGCATTCTACTGCGCGCGATAATAAAATGCGCGCATCTTCAGGAGATTCTAACTCAATGGCTGCTTTCCAAAGACGGACAGAATTTGGAATTTGTTCTAAGGCTAAAATTAAATTAAGACGAGTAGTTATCAATACGTTTATGACAGCCAGAAGAAAGCACTAAATTAGACAAAACGGCACAGTCTCAACCAAAACAAGAAACTACTAGTTAATGCTAAAGCGAAAATAAAATCTGATTAACAAATAACTTAATGTGGCTATGAATAGCACTAACGAGTAACGAAAGCACACAAAAACGTTAAACACTCCCACAACCGCACTTAAACTATACCTTTGCGAAATACACGCTTTTTCGCCTTCGGTTCAGTTTCTAAATCGGCGGCTTTAATCCACACTCGTACTGGAGGGTTTGACTTTCCATGTGCAGTTGTTAGCGCTTGCACAGCTTGCGATGCTATTCGCTATAAAACAAACATAACACCACAATTGCGTATGCGTCAATAAACTGAACAATATGCAATAATTCGTATTAAGTGAACTGTTTAACCAACGAACAATTTAAACATGAGAGAACTTAACTTAAATTTTCCTGGCGTAAAAATGAAGCTATTTGAATCTGGTATCTTAACAAATACGCAAAACAACTATCTATGCCCATCAGAAATGTTATCTTTTGAAAGAAAACACCATAACACAACAGTCAAATAATGATGCTGCAATGTGCTGGTAATGCTTTACAACAATTTATTTAATATCCACTGTTCATGCTATGTAAGATCAATTCATGTCTAAAAACGCTAGCATATAGCGAAAGAAAAGAGCTGTTAATTATTATACTTCGTATACCTTTGCAGTGTCTGGTGGGTGTAATCGAATTGCTTCAAGCCATAAATCTTCGTTTTTTGGACATGCTTCAGCTCCTTCCATAATTATGTTGCGAGCCTGTTGTAATTTGCCAACTACTTCTTCTAACCTAGCCGAAGCGATCCACGCTAAATACATTAAAAAGGTGCAAAAATCAATCATTGGAACATACATTATACATTTTTGTAAAATGAAATTTGCCATGTGTTAACGTGCGAAGCTGCATAGAACAGTCTGCGTCATAAATTATCGGAATCATTACAAGATTGTATAAATATATGAAACATTTCGTTCCTAAAGACCGCACAATTGACTAAAAGTAACTCTTACAATAAAAATTTCTATGTAGAATAACACACCTACTACCAGTCTATTGATAATAAAACAATTAGTAAACTTCAAAGACTGTTCCATTTTCAACCCTCCAGGCATAAAATAACAGAAAAATCAAAGCTTTACAATCCCACTTTATTTTCATAACCAACTGTCGGCAAAGTAAAACTTCTGCAAAAACAAAAATAGCCGTTTACCTGGCGGATGATTACGATTCGTCTCCCGGACTGACTTTAGTAACAAACGCGCCTTTTTGACGTCGCTAAAACAAAATCTACCGAACGTACGATAAAAGGAACAAATTTTCACAATTATTGACAAATCCGATAGTTTTGGCCATAAATTGGCGTTTCGAAGGTGCAATTACATATATAAATACAAAAATAAATAAATATGTAGCAACAACTAAATCAAATTGCAACATAATAATTGACAAAACCCAGGATAATGCTTACTTAATATCGCCTCCATACGTCGGAATCATTGATTGGAGATCAGTCAAATAACCTTTTGGGTCAACAACTGTTTGTCCAGACACGGAGTCAGAAACCTAAAATTTCAACCAACAATTCAACTTAGAAACATGTCCTTGAGCATAATTGTAATGGTATCATAAATGTGTGACAACAGATAACCAAATACTTGGCATATTTGTCACTTTGCTCCACTTTAAGTAAGAGCCAAATACATCAGTATAGCCAGAAATACTTTTAACACATTTTATAATACTGCGGACATATTTTGTCAATTTATCATTAACGTCATAAATTACGCAAGCGTAAACAAATTTACCTGATTTAATTTCATATCCATAAGTGTGTTCCTCGCTTGGCCTATTTTAATCAAATCCAAGTCTGCAGATGATGCAGTTCCTCCACCTCCGGGTCTCATTTGTGACTGCCATCCACCAATCGCGGAGGTCGCCCACCCAGCTGGCGTCACCAAACCGCTTGTCAATGGAGTAGCCTCACCACCAATTGGTGTCTGCAACCCACCCAACATCTGAAAAGTGATATGCTGACTAAAATCTGCCACAATGATGTATAATACATAATAACCTCGAACACGTATAATAATTACATATATTTCAGATGGTTCCGGTGGCGGTATTAAAGAGCTTAGGGGAACTGGCAATTTGGTACCTTGCACACTATGTGAAAAGCTAGCAACGCAATTTTTAGCTGCCTGTCAGTCAACTCCACCAACAAAACTATATTAGTATCAGCTAAAATCCATACAATATCCTAGCCTGATTTTAAGCGGCAGTTTTGGTACTTTAAGTAGAAAAAAGTTTGCCTTGCTGAACCACGCTTTGAATTTTAGAATTATGCGTACGGCAGTCCCCAACAGCTATAATTATTTCTGTACAACAAGGTTTTCGTATAGAGAACTTCAGATAAGGCAGATAGTTAACATTAACAAATTTAATAGCCATAAGTGTATCAAAATCCAACCTGTTGCCGTGCATCTAAAGCAGAAACATTATCCTGACCTGCATATCTAGCAAGTACTGAGTCAGGCAGCGGAGTAAACCTAAAACAACCAACATGAAATCGTATCACAAACTAAAAATTAGTTACGTCCCCACTGTAATTTATTTTAAGGTACTACATATTATAATGTATAAAAATTATATACATGTGTATCTACAATACCGTATACAGGTTATCTTTCTCCTGGGGACAGACTTGGTATAGCATTCTGTCAGTACTACATTGAAACTTAAAAATTATTTAAGTATAACTGTTTTTATCACGACTGTACATAATTAAAAAACTTAAGCTCCAAGGTGAATAATAACTCATTCGCATATATTGAGTAATGTAACTTTAAAAATACAATGTAAGAAATAATTTACTGCTCCGCTTTCGGATTTCTCTGTCGTTTATTTCGCGAATCTCCAACGTCAGGTATTGCATCCCACTCGTCTTTCGAGACTTCGCTTAGTTTGCGCTAAAATGTTCTTGCGAGTGTTATTAATAAAGCGAATAGTAAGCTTCTGTGAACTAACAGCAGAATAATGCATCTTCGGTGGCGATGTAGGTAGACTTAGTACGAATCCTTCACTTATTTCAAAATCAGAAACAAATATTGAAGATCAAATTTTCTCATGTCAGATTGATGTGGCTACCGTTGAAGCCATTTTTATCAGTCACAACTTAAGAGTTTCAAATCAGTGCTGTGTCATGAATTGATTAACAAGTTTGTCATTACCAGGTTAAGCAATACGTTTAACTAATTTTTTCTGGAAACGGAATATGAGCAAGAAGCGACAATTACTGAGTGTCTACGAATAAAATTGGTTTACATCAATATTTTGGCTTAGATAATTTTCGCGAATTTTACAAAAATATCAGTGATGTGTTGGGATAATAGGTTTCCGACGTTGAACAAGCAAACAATCGTTAAAATCAAATATAATCATTCCCAATCATTTTTAGTGAAATATCTCACCGTAAACCACTTTCGGGTAGACGGCAATTTCAGTAAGCCAACATTCCAGAAATACCATGCTAAGGATGGTCTAAATACATTGTTGTTACAGTTGAGTTAAAAATAACGCTTAGCTTACCTTTAAATCTGAAAACACCTGCTGAATTTTTGGTCGCTCTTTACGATATTCCTCTATAGCAGCCTTGAACTTCTTTTCACTAAAGCACACAAAATGTAAAGCTGAAATAGCAATAACTCAATAACTCATATTACAAAATATCGTTGCGAAGCGTACGTACGTCATAAACAATTCTAGACCACTCAAACGTGGCTGGTACTACGAAAAAAAACGCCAAGCAAGTGCCTTATTGAAGGTTTAACTAGAATAATCTGGACACCTCAACAAATTAATATTTACTATTTCTATAAAAAACTACACACCGATATTCTTTTCTTTTTTCGTCCTGCCTGCTATCCACAGCTTCGTAAATTGCATCTGCTTCCGCGTCATCTTTATCATATGGATCTTTCGAAAATAAGCTTCCACCGTAACCTTCGAACTGAAAAAAGAAATGCGATTTCTGGGTCAGGATGGGTCGACTAAGCAGTGGCGTTATCGTTAAGAAAAATTATTACATATAAATTACCATTATAAAACTTTTGGTCTGGTGGAAAAACCAAAACTGCAATGGATAACTGAAAATTACATACCACACCAGACTTCAGCCAAAAGTGTGAACCACCAGCTGGTTGACAAGTTCTGATCGTGATTAACTACAAATAAAACTAACTTCGTCGTAATTTGCATCATTTAAATCCTCTTCTTCTTCCTCATCTTCTTTTCCATCATCTCTTGTCTTTTTTGGCGGCGCATGTCTTTCATCGCTATAAGATGGATACGGACAGACATTCAATGAAAATACTTTACAAATTTATACCAGCTTAAACAATGTGCGATCGGATATTCGTTTACCGGATACAAGAACCTTAAAATGAATTTTTACCGGAACCGGATATTGACCAAATATAGCGTATTACGTTGTTTGTGCGTTTGCAGAATTTAAATAAATTGCTAGCTTGAATTTTGTTTTTTAGTTAGTGTAGAAAACTTGAGCGTATTGACTTGCCCGAGAATACAATCGCAGCACAGCAAAATGTTAAATATGTCAACATCTAAAAAGCACTTTTATGATATTCCGCACCACAACCGTAAATATCCGGTGTCCGGTAGGTTCATACGTTTCTGAAGGATAATAAACCGGAACCGGATATCCGGTCCTACCCTGAGCTTAAATGATGTTTAACAGTAGCCTTTCACAAGTTTGTCCAATACGTAACACTAGCTTTTAGAATAAAATCATTATTTTAGTTAATAAAGCAAGATATTGCTGTTTTACGTAACTAACGGAAGGGAGTAACGTTTGTGATTGATTACATATAATATGGTGATAAATGTTTTGTTGCCCGTGGGAGTTATATGCAACATTTGTATACAGTCGAGGGCCCAAGAGCAGTTAAAAGCATTATTTAAAGACAACGAGGGATGTTCCAACTGCTCGAGGCAGAAAGCTGAGGGCATGGAATTGCCTGAGGGCTTTTATTGAATGTTTTTATCGCGACGGCACAATTGCCTTGCTTCTTGAGCGATCTTATATCTATTGCCCATACGTCGTTTCAGGGTGGAACCGGACATCCGGCTTTGGCATAAAATCTACATCCGGCTCAGGGATGTGCGGTCTTGGTCTCGGCCTCGGTCTCGGTCTCTTCAAGTCTCGGGATTTGGCTGGTCTCTGTCTCAGTCTCGGTCTCGCTTTTGATCAGTTTCGGTGGTTTGCAAACCGAGACGAAAATGGTGAAAAAGCGATAAGCAATAACAAAATTCTCCTTTGATCGCAGCTTTGGTCGGAATGTTCTTGCGCATTTCGTAACCAACACAGAGCGAACAATTGTGGAGCCGCGCTACAGGGTTATACAGCGATATGAGAAACTGAATCACCCCTCCGGTTACCCAAAATTCTATTTTTGAAAGAAAACCCAAAAACACTTTGATTTTATTGTGACAAAGCACAAATAGTTGCATTTTTGCGTTTAAAAAATCATGGATCATTCGCATTTATAACGTCGCGCTATGTTAAAAAATTTTTCAATCTATTCGGTTCGACCGAGAGAAAAAAATAAAGCTATAAGCTCTGAATTAGGAATTGTACAGAGGGTGTTTTGAACAGTTGGATTTGTATCGAGCCTGTTCAAAGGGTATGGCGACAGTAGTCAAGTGAAAAATAAAGCAAAAAATAAATTTTGGCAGCGACTTATTAGTTTAATTGTATGGAGCGGCAATTCAAAGCAGATAAAAAGATTGAAAAGTTTTGTTAAAACATCTTATTTTTATTTTCGGTAACGGTTAAAAATTTGACCGAGACCGAGACCAAAAGTCTCCGTTTCGGTAGGTTGGGTCTCGGTCTCGGTCACGCGTTTTAGACCGAGACCGCCCGGAAGGAAGTATTGTTAGTTACGTACATTCTGATATTTGAATGCCATGCATACGAGTAACCAACAGCGGGGTCCGACCACAACTTTCTGAGCAGAAAGGTCCAAAAACTAACTGGTCTCCCCACGTTTTGTGTTGAAATAACAGTAATTATATATCCACAACCATAGTATCTAAAACACATCAACATTATAAACTTTGTGTTTGCTACAGCTAATATTTTGTGTGCATAAGTCAGGGTTTATTTTATCAAAATTCGGCATGTGTTTTTGGTGGGTTTTTGAATTTCAGCCGGCTTTTTAAGTAAAATGGTTTTTTCCAAATACGTTCGAATAGACACAATTACGTACGTATCATATAACACACATGCATATAAGTTTACAAATACAAATAAAATGTAGGCACTGGAACGAGTCCCCCCATTCAGAATCAGTACGTGCGTCATAATTTACATTAGATAGAATAAGTCGGCCTGGTTTCACACTAGCCTTGCTCGCGACGATTTCCACTGATCACATTAAAAAATTGCCTGTGGCGCTATTCAAGGGAAGACATCAAATTCTAATTACCCTACATGACCAGCTCAAAAGTGAAAATACTAAACATAGTAATCAAAATTGCCCAAAACTTCACAGTTATACAGGCGTATATTTGGGGGTTTCAGTTGGCGGTTTACATCCCGCACTATATGAATATTTTAATCCCGCCACAAGTCATTGCAATAAATATAAAAATATTTCAAAAACGCGACATACTGCAATGTTACACACAGCTAAACTGAATATCAACCCTAAAGCCGATATTAAAATATCGGTCCTAGTGCCGACATTAAAATATCAGCCCTAGAGCTGATACGTAATTATTATATACGTTGTAAGTAGGAGGCAAATATGTCTCATACCGTCCAGGCGGCATCCTTTAATGTAGGTATGAGGATTACGGTGCACGCTTTAAAATTCCTTGGTACTATAACACTGACACGTCGCATTGCTAATTATACACTTGAATTACATTACAACATTTACCTGACATCACCAGCTTCACGCGCAGGACCAATATCAGACCGCGTCGTAAATCCTGTTGCCCTAAAACAAGACGAGGTTTAATAAACAAGTGCACATTGGTTCTCATAATTGTTCATACAAACATCGCTTAAGAACCGTGGTTAAATAAGGCGAACGCTTGTAACCACATAAAGAATGCGTTTTATATCATTTTTATGTCGCGCATGAAACGTAGGGCCACAGAGCAGAAACATGAATTTAAGCGCATAAAAAGGTACTTTTCTTTCCCGCTCACGTTTCGTATCAACCCAACTTTTCCCCGCAGTTGGGAGAGCCTGCCCGCTCCACTCATCTGCAGCTTTGGAAAGCCCTAGGAAAAAACTATATCTAAAACAATGAACTTCAACATTAACGAATTTGCAATAAGGTTAAGCCATAAAAACAAAGTCATACCCTCTACCAACACCAGCGACGTATCCCAGAGGCGCCTGCATGCCCATAAACAATTTTTTCTTCTTGCTAACCAGTGAACCTGGTACCGACGCCATGTTGATATTATAAGTATATTTGAGTTATATATAAACACTCAAATGATTCATATTACAATATATACTTCCGTCGTAGCGACAGTGACAAATGGTGAGGTGATACCATCATATCGGACAATCTACGATATTGACTTGATTACAACAAAGCTGGTAACAGTGAAATTCGCTAGCAAATGAGTAGTTATAGCCATGCCGTGGGACCCTACGCATTTTATGTCCATACCCAGGTTTTTTAGCCTGACACAAAATTCTGCAACGAAACTGACTAGCGGAATCCATATTCTTATTTTTAAAATAGTCGCTACATTGTTATCGTTCTATTCAAGTATATTAACGTTTTTACACCTTTATTTTGTGAACTAACGATTATTTGTGTGCTTGATGATCTGTTGAATACAGTTCATCAGCAGGAATTGTTGTTCCATTAAGATCACTAAAGCACGCCTTTTCGACAATTCGCAGTTTCCCCCTGATTATGGTAAGAAATTCCTAACTTACATGTGGTCTTTTGCTTAGCAATTTAAAACGCGTCGACTAAACACGCTGTGCTTTTCAACTTGAATTCCTTCACATTCATTTATGAAGGATACTCGTCAACATCAATGAAAGAAAGGACTAAGTTTATCTTACACGCCACCGGTTTTCTTGCGCAGTGTGTATTAAACCTGCAAGAAACCTGATATTAGCATTGGCTGAACACATCTATATATTTAGAAATGATGGTAACTGCTTGATACCAAAACATTTCAAACAATTAGAATAGCTTCTTTTTTCTCTGAAATTTCAACTCTAGACAAATCCTACTGTTACCATACTGCACAGGTTTACCGAAACTGTCCAAAATTTGTAGCTTTAATTTGTTAGAATACAACAACTTACAGTCTAAGTATTTGATATTAGCAGGCTCGTAGTATAACACTGGTTCATTTACGTTTAAATTTGGTATCAAATTAACGTTTTTTCAGAGTTGTTTTCAACAACTTGGCTCCCAATAAAATCACAACTTAAGTAGAAAAAATTGGTGTAAAGCCACATATCTACTGTCCGCTCTCCAGTAACTGAACCTTCAATAGAATTTTGATTTAAACCCAAGATTCCCTGAAGTCTAGAAGAAATGTCTCTAATTTTACTACCACCCGTGCATTTAAAGGTAACTTTTTCAGTCAAATCGTTATAGTTAATTTCGATAAATTTTTTATCTATTTCTGCTATTGTAGACCGTAGATAACCAATGAAACATTGATTATCGTAGCATACCATAGCAGGTATGATAATGTCGTGAAATGTTTTGGTATCTGGGGAATAATAGCTTAGTGAGAAATCACCATCAGTGATATTAAAAATAGGGCGTGGAATAATTATTTTAGTTAGTCCAACCTGAAACTGATTTAATCCAAAATCGAGAAAAGTTGACAGATAACAGTCAACTATTGAATCTGTAATATCAGACTCGAGGTAAATATAGATACTATCAATCATTTCTTTGATAATTTATTTACAAAATCAGCGCTTATATATAGAAGAACTAGTAATATTATAAAAATGTTAATTAAATGCCATGTTTTTGTTACTATTACCTAGGTGTACTACACAATTCGTCAATAAATCATGAATTCAATCTCAAGCGGAGACCTATATTTGAACAGATATGTATTCCTAGAGCAAATCGCAACGGTTTTCAGTGCAAAATTTTCGTTACGCCATACCTGTTGTGACACTGTACCGGTTGCAATTGTCCACGAAAAGCAATCCAAGGTTTATTACCATACCAGGAGATTATTACCGCAAAAACGCACAGCGATCGGAATGTTGGTTTGACATCAGTGTCAACGAATGGTGAACAGTATTAATCAAAAAGCGGCTAACCGAAAACGAAACAGACACAGCAGTGTTGCGTGGAGTTGGTAAAGTACACCAATGGTTGACAAAGATTAGTTAGTTGTGAAGCAGTTCAGAACAGGCTAATTATTTAATCGAGTTTTACAGTGGTTTCAAATTTCTTCAAGCTACATTAAAAGTAGTTAACCATAAGTGGTTATTTCCCATTGCTTGCCATTGTGTTGAACCTTTCATTCAGGGACTGTAGGCTAATTTGTATGTTGTCTTGTTCTTTAATTAAAAACCATCAAATCTTGAAGTTGAGTAGCATGTCAGGTGTAACGCTTTTATCACCGATGCACCTTGTAGTCAAATCTTTGCACAGCAAGCGCTTGTTGAGCGTGAATTTGAGCCCTTTTGAAGCTGTTGAGCTAAACACTTCGGCAGTGGATTTAGTTCGCCGAATTGTAAAGCTGGATAGAAAAAGTTCATTTGACTGATTAGTAATGAGCCTTTTGAATGCTTCATCAGTTACAACAGCACGGTTTTCGCTATTGAGCGCAAAACCCTTGATTTTGAATACATTAGTAGTTTTACTATCGTCGACCACTTTGTAGCAATAACTTTTAGCACCGGTGCAGTAAAATTCAGAAATATAGGCTTGAGGGCTAAAGTTAGCTTCGAGCTCGTTTTTAAGATCTCCAAGAAATATAGACTCCGGAAGCTCGGACCCATTTGTTTTGCTCCCGTAAATCAGACTATCAGTATCGCAGTATAATAGGTTGTTTCCTACCTGCAAAAATTAATATGAATATTTATTATACAAGCTAGATTAACAAATAAACGATAAAAAATAATATTTTCTAAATAATAGTGCAAAATTTTTTAAACATACTTTTTCCATTAACGATAGCAAATGCAGCCTTGCATGCGAAGTTGTGAAGCATGCGATTGGCAGATTTGAGAACGGAGCAGGAATCTCTGTTTCTCTTTTTAATTTGTAGTTTATTAGCATCATGGTTGGCCCTGCCATGCATACGTCGTCAATCTGATAGTTAGGATTTGCCAAAAATTTTAAGAGATCATCGTAACTGTTGACATACTTTGATTTGCTATAATTCATGTTTTGACCAAACTTGCCCCATAAACTGTTAAGAGCTAATTTAGAAATAGACCGGATGCCGGGGTTTTTTATGATGTTTCTTTGATCAAGACTGATAATTTCCTGCCATTTTTGGATATAGCTATCTTTTTCATCGTTACAACTACAACTCGACGGGAATCCAGATGCCTCAGTTTTAAGCTTCAAGTAATTATTTATGTACCCCTTAAATACGTCGCTGGAATGCTCTTCAAAATGCCACACCTCGTAGAGATCAATTAATTTGTATCCACGCTCTATCGAATAATTCAATTCAAAGTGTGTCCACACTCCTTTCAGACAACGGTTGTCATCATCATGATAACAAGGCTTATTGGCGTTTTCTCCCGCACATTGGTGACACAGAGGAAATATCAATTTTCCTGAACTGTCTGAATATGGCAATACGCCAAAAAGTGCTGTATATGGAGGTAGCACTTTACAGTATATCAAACCAAAACAGTGTTCGATTGGCTCAAAGTTTTCAGTTATAATTTTAGGAAATTTTATGGGCATTTCCTTAGTTTTTAGAATGTATGGGTATAACGAATTGACATCTTTGTAAAAAATTTTTTCTCCACATTTCGTTTGGTATGCAGCGACCATTGTACTTACTCTACCTCCTCGTAAGCATGAACGAACGTCAAGTACCTCACGATCAATATTGTGCGTTTGCAAAAATGTCATTATATCTGAATTTCTTTTAACCATCTCTTCCCATTCGTGCGACCATATTATTGTGACGCTAAATCCTAAGCTTTTAATATAATTGAGACGCTCCGTAGTGGTTTGCCGTATAACGTTCATTCTTTTGTGCAAAAAAGTGTTATAAATGTTGCCATCATAACATTTATCACATCCATGTATATAACATCCCCAGAATTCATAAACCGTATTGTTGGCTTCGCAAAAGCCATCCACGTAATATTTGCCAATTTTTTTTTCACCGCCACGTTTTGCCGATTGCAACTCTAGTTTTTCACTGTGAGATATGTATGCCAGCCATTGTTCACACTGCTTCGAATGCCTTCGAAGTTTGTCAGGATTGGTAGACCCAATCACCGCTAATGTATTTTCTTGCAGATAGTTCTTGCGAAAAACTAGCGATACAGCTGAAGCGATTGTGCAGCTGTACGCAAAAACTTCAAGCTGACTGGTTTCAAAAAACATGTTTCGAAATTTTTTGCATGCCGTTTCCAAAACCAAAACATCATCAATTCAGTACGCCTCTAACGACTCCTGCAAGTTATATAACTTACCCTGAAATGCCATATTTTCGTTCTCCCACCACTGCTCAAACTGATACAGACAATCAGTGTCCATTCTATTAGGATCAAAGCAAGCTTTTTCAGGAAAGCAGCCCTTATAGCTTTGCATACGCTTTGTATTCAGAGCGTGAGGAAACCAACCTTTACAAAGCTGGGTTGAAAAGTTGAAACTTTTTGGTAGGCTTCGAAGCGAACAAGCAAAAAAGTTATAGCTGTCCAAAAATTTAATATTTCTACCTATTGGTAGCAGCATAAATTTTGTCCCCTTAATAATAACATTTTTTGGTAATATACCTTCTTTATACAACCAGTTTAGTATAAAATACGAATAATACCCTGACAAATAATGAGCTATAACAACGAGCTCATGATGAGGAAATGTCTTAGCTTTAGATATTAAATACGACATGAAATTTTCGACGCAATCTTGTCCTCTAAAAACGATCTCTTTTTCGTTTTCTTCCTTGGCAACGAGCAAATTCGGCGTATGCTTTCCTGTTACGTCATCTGTCATTGACTCAATGTCGAAGTAAATATATATGTTATCCTTTTGTTTGGCTAATTTAGCAACTTGCATGTAGCATTTATGGTTTGCAGGGTGTTCCCACAATCGACATGTTGAACAGTAATATTGTTTGCAGTGATGCTTTTTTCGTTTTAGTATTCTTTTGTTGCAGTCATTGCACTTTGTGTACTCTTTGCAGTCACTGCATACGTGATTGCGCAAGCATAAATTAGACTGCAATATCAAACCACATGCTAAGCAGGAATATCGCACACTCTGCAAGCTTCGGTTCAGACGTGTATTTCTACGGCACAGTGGACAGGCCTCGCTACACTTATGTATGTCATCAAATGGTTTGACACAAAGTTGACAGAAGTTCTTACTCTGTACAAATCCTGTAACCGATTTTATTAAGTCAAAGTGTGAGTTATGCAGTAGAAGATACAATGGTTTGCCACTTTCTGTCACGCTGCCTTTGAAAACGACAGATTTCAAACCATCAAACACAATTAGTCTATAGTCTTGCATGAATTCTTGAAACTTTATCACTTCATGAATCCCGCAAGGGGTATCATATGCAACGCCACAGTCTTCATATAATTTTTTTACTTTGATTGCACCTTCAGGTGATAAGAGGAATCTTAAAAACTTTGTCGTACGTCCAGAATTAGCGTTATTCACAGCAAAGATAGCTAATAGAATAGCTGTTCCCAGACAGTTATTTTGAGTTGGAATTTGAACTATACTTCGTTTGTGCCTAACATAAGTCTCAAAATTTTCGTAGTCGCATGGATTCCTACGCTTTCCAGATCCCTCGCTTGGAAATTCTGTGTGAACTATGTTCATTTTTAATCCTTTGTCTAAAAACAAGCTTTCGTTTGAATTAAGAGTTGACTCAATTTTGTCCAGCACAATTTCCAATGAAAAATCATCCATTTTGATATACGGAATACTTATTGGATACTCTAAACGAGAACTTTGAATTACAATTCTAAAGTAATCATGTCTATAAATGTTTCGTGTTATGTAAGAAAACACATCACTTAGGATTTTGTAAAGCTGTTCGTTCAACCTTACCATGTCCGTTTCTACTAAATTTTGGAAAGTTACCGTATAGTCATATATTTTGGTTCGAAATTTCTTGCTTGACTTCTCTTCAACAGCAGTTATTGTAAAATATGGGGATACTTCGATAGCTTTAGCTTTGTCTTCTGATCGCTTGCGTTTTGTCTGCCGTTGCCCGTCGTCAGACTGCGATTCTGATGCCATCTTAAAATGGTGACTTTCTGAATGTGAACTTTGCTTATATATCTGAATTTTGGTTACAATAATTTATGTAAGACATCAAAAACTTGCTTTATTGTACTTGTTTGTTAAAAATAACGCTTTTTTCAAGTTTAATTAACCTTTGGACACAAATGTAAACAATAAACTTTCTATATTTTTCAACTTTGATGCATTACCTACTTTTAGGCAGCGCTGTTTGAAACTAAACAATGCTTTTTAAACATGTTTATTTTTAATGTCTAAAAATAACAACCTTTCGCACGCTTTATGTACTGATTGAAGCATTTTGTTTTCAATGTTTACCAACTTTTTAATCACTTTTGGCACAAATATTTATATTTACTGGTAAACAAAATTTAATATAACGAAATTTACAGTATATAAGCACAGCTCACAGCAGAACTATCACAGTTTGGTTGTGGCAATATGACGGAAAAACGGCAAAAGCTAAGCTCTGATACGCGACAAACACTCAACGTATTATCGAAGGGTTCTAGGGTAGATGCAGACATAATTACTGAATTTCAGCCAACAACATTGTAAGAACCATGTAAACCTAGTGCATTTTTCTTTCAATCAATTTTAAAGAGGCTGTGTATATCAAATTTGCTCTTCCAGATAATTATATTGTAGTAAGTTCAGCCGATGAACAGAATTTACGAAACCAAAAAGGTGAAGTTTTGATTAAACCAATGCGAGGAATATCTCTACACATTAATGTAGTTAATGACACGGTAACTGCGCTACAGAAAGTCGTTGATAACTTGCAAAAAATTAAATGATACACAATTTTTACTACCTACTGTATTTAATAAAGCTGATGTTTCCGTTTTACAAATTTACAAATGTCTCATGAGAAGTTATTTAGTTCCCTTTGGTATTCGCCGGAATCAGGAGTTGCATTTGCAGGCGTTGATCGTTTGTATAAAGCTGCCAGACAACAGGATAGGACGATTACCAAATCGGAAGTAGCTAATTGGCTTGCCTCTCAATCCTTGTACACCAGAACGAAAAAAGCAGTTAGAAAATTTCCTAGGCGTAAAATAGTGGCTAGCCTCGATTCGTGCTGGTCATGTGATTTAATGGACATGAGTGTTTTGAAAAATTATAATTCAAAATTTACATTTGTGTTGGTTTGTGTTGATGAATTTTCGAGATTTCTATATTGTAGACCTTTAAAGTCAAAAGCTGCTCTTAGAGTAAAGGAAGCGTTTGCTTCTATATTTGCAGCAGGTCGACAACCCGGGGCCGTAAATTTAGATAACGGACTAGAATTTAAAAATAAAATTGTTTTAGAATTCTTTAAGCATGAAAACGTCTTAGTATTTTTTACAACTGATCCTAATATTAAAAGTTCCCAAAGCGAGCGAGCTGTTCGGAGTTTAAAAAGTGTAATTTACAAATTTTGCATGGCTAATCGTTCATGGAGGTATATTAACAACTTGGATATAATTGTGAATGGTTTGAACCACCGAAAAATGCGAGTCCTTGGAGGCGTATCACCTGTCCAAGTCACTCCTGAAAATCAAGGTGAAATTTATTGCACTATGTTTTTGGATCAGAAGGTGACTAAGTCGGCTCAAAAATTTAACGTTGGAGATCATGTTCGCGCTCAGATAAAAAAGACACCTTTCACTCGCGGTCATGATCCTACCTTTACTAGCGAAGTTTACACTGTAAGTCAGATACTTAAAACAAATCCTACTACATATCGCCTTGCAAATAGCAAAGGTGAAATCCTGAACCGTAATTTTTACACTCAGGAGCTGACCAAAGTTACAAAAGCGAACGAAGAGTCGCCGATTCCGTGTCCTCCCAAGCAGGCACGTGTAATTTAATTATTATTAAGTCAACATAGATATAAGTAACTTGCTTGTATAATTTTGAAATTACTATGTTCTCTGCTCCCGGTTTGTATAACATGGCTAAATACCGTCAAGCTTGTATTCCAATAAAGTTAGGCGGTAGTGGTAAAATTGGCTCTGCTCGCTTACAATATGGTCGCAAGCGAAAGAAGAAGCTTACCGTTGTTGCTAAACCGAAACTTGTTAAACGACGGACGAAAAAATCCCGTCGAATAGTAACAGCTAAAACAAAGCGTACCAGAAAATAATTTATTGTAACGTTTAATGTAATATAAACAAGAAAATTTACTAATCTTTAATCACTTTACTAATATGTCATCATCTGTTAATGCAACTCGATTGGCTTCTCAGGTGTGCAACGTTGATACTTTAGCCTGGGGTCAATCTCCACTTGTGCAAGATGTCATTGAAGAGAGCACGCTGAAAGAATTCACGATTATGTCAGGACTTCCGAATTTAAACACTTCAACGTTAACTTTTCGGCTTGAGAAAGATCCAAATTGGTGTGTTGAACTAAATTCGATGTTTCTTTTAATTGATGCAAAGGTCCTTGACAGCAAATTGAATCTAATTAAAGGTGACGAAAAGGTGGCGCCATGCAACTTGTTCGCAAACTCTTTATTTTCAGATTTTGAAGTTTCCATAAATAGCATTAAAGTTACACCCGATGCTTCTAATTTTGCGTACATGAATTACGTCTTAGCGTTAACAAATCTTGAAAAAGGTATAAAAGAAAGTGTATTGCAGTCATCTTTATTTTTTAAAGATACTTACTACAGCTTCAATGATTTTGCCTCAAATATCGGAATGAGTCAAAGAATGGCCTATATTGAGGCCTCCCAAACGGTAAGCCTTTTCGTCAAGCCGTTAAACTCAATTTTTAACTCGACGCGCTCTCTACCTTCAGACTCTGAAATTCAAGTAAAATTGTCACGGCAACCTCATAATTTTTGTCTTATTGGGGAGAAAGGAAAGTCTTATACAATTCAAATTGATAAAATTCAGCTGTTTTGCAACTTTATAAAACCAACTAGCACCGCCCTTTCGGAACAAAATAAATTGCTTTCTGCAAACCGTTTTATAATTCCTACACTGAGACACACCCTTTATGAGCATGTCATCCGTAAGAATGATACCAGTCATCAGTGGACACTTATACCAGCAGGCAGTATGCCTAAAAGAGTGTATGTTTTTATGGTGAAGAAGGGTGCTGCCGATGGAACTGACATCACATTGAACCCCTTCGAATTTGTTCATAATAATGTCTCCAATTTTTCGCTTTACAAAAACTAGACTCCTGTTTTCACCGCAGAAGGTCTTCATTCGAAATTTGCCGACAACGATTTTGCGTTTGCTTATTTCTTGATGTTCAGAGGATTAGGTTTTATTAACCGCAATATCGATATAAGCTACAACGATTACCCTGGTGGCTACACGATCTGGATAGCGGATTTAACTGCGTCGAACTCAAGTGGTTGTACATCTTTCGTCGAAAAACCTGGCGTTGGATATCTTAAAATTAAACTAACGTTCAGCGCTCCCGTGGCTGAAGACACGATCCTGTATGCGTTATGCGAAGAATCAACGAACCTAGTATTCCAGTCGAATCGAACTCCGTCGTATACTAACTAAGTATAACCTAGTCGTTATGTGTTTGTTTGTGTTTGCATGTGTGTATGCCTGTGTTCGTCATGTTTGTCTCGTTAACAACTAAGATTTGTTGAGCTACGTACAGACCTGATGATACTGGTGCATTCTTGGCTGTGGTACGCAAGGTCTTCGGCGAAAGCCTTATGACTGAGCATCAGTTCTCGGTGCGCCATATCATCATAAGGGTCTGGTACAAGAGCTTTCCGAAGTTAGGTTTTGACAGCATGGTTGCAGCAGGCCAAGAGCACCCTGTCGTGCACCACTGCGGTATATTAAGCGACCATAGCCTTAATTACTTTCAAATTAATAACATTTCGTTATCCCTCTCTTTATTGTCATAATATGCCTTATTCCATTTCTACAACAGAATGCGTCCTTAAAACTGACTTCTTACTACTACGGTCATGCGTTAGTATCCGGTATATTTTGTGTTCCTTTTTTCATTTGTAACGAATACTTTTCAATTTTAAGTAGTAAGAAGTCAGTTTTAAGGACGCATTCTCTTGCAGAAAAAGAATAAGACATGTCATGATGATAATTGGAGGGGTAATGAAATGTTATCAATTTGAAAGTAATTACGGCTATGGTCACTTAATATACTGCAGTAGTTCACGGGCAGGCTGCTCTTGGTCCGTTGCGACCATGAAGTGTTCTTTCCTATTTCACCTCCTTCCTTCCTGCCCCTCTCCCTCCCTTTTCGAGGGGGGAGGGGGCAGGCGATGGGGAGGAGGGCAGGGGAGGTGGTAGGGGAACCGCCGCCACGCACGAAGCAGCGCGCCGCGCTGCTTCATTCTGATAATTAAAATTTAATATCAAGTCAATATAAATCAAACGGTAACTCGTACGCAGGAAGAAACATGTCTTTTTTCAAAAAAGAGATTATGACAGATTTACGGATAAGTCCAAATAGTAGAATTCTTATTGTAGGTGAATCGATGTCAGGTAAAACAGAACTCTGTTATAGACTTTTGACTGAGGATTGTTTTGTCAATAAATTTAACAAAATTTTGTTCTGCTACGATGTGTATCAACCTGCGTACGATAACTTAAAATTAGCTTTGCTTTATATTATATTTCATAAAGGTTTACCGACGGAAGTGATTGAGGATAGTGAATATTTTGAAGACGGCCGCACAGCAGTAGTTTTTGATGATCTTCAACATGAAGTTATCAATTCTGTTGAATGCATGCGCCTTTTTACAATTTATAGTCACCATCGAAATATTACTACCTTGTGTTTGTTCCAGGGTTTATTTTTGAAAGGTAAATATAGCGTGCTGATAAGTAGGCAAATGACTCACATGTTTCTAATGTCTTGCCGTAGAGATTTGCGGCAAATCAACACTCTAGGCCAAAGTATACTTCCTAACAAATCGAAAAAATTTGTTGACGTCTACGAGCGAGTTATTCAAGATAAACCTTTTGGTTTTCTATGGGTAAATTTATGTCCGTACAGCCACCCGCTATTAAAATTTCGAACATCACTTCCGTCAGATTCAGTCCAAGAAATATTTGTATTGTAATAAATTAAAGTTTCCAGCGTAATTATATATAGCTTGTGATTAATTATAACTTAATTATTTTGTTTAAGTAAAAATATGTCTTCGGTTGTTGTCTCAAATATTGATAATTTAGATATTCTGTCTCATATTTCTAATCAAGATAAAGCGAAACGGTTTGTTTCTGCACACCCTGCTCTAGCGAAAGCTTTGAGAGAAATTGCGTACAATTTTGCTAACACCGACCTTGAATTTTCAAAGACAAATCGTAACTACGTCAAACGACACCGGAATGTGTTAATGAAGTTAGCGAAAAAAACATCAGCTACCTCGAAGAAAAGATTAATTTTCAAACATTTACCCATTATTAAAAAGATTATTAAAATTGCGCTGCCGTTACTAAAAACTTTTGTATAATGTCTGAATATTACTTAATAAAAGACGGTCTTTTGCCTCATTTGCCTGAAAATCCGTCGGTTTTTGAGGAAAATGCCTACCAAATTTTAAATTCAAATTTGTCAGTATCCGAAAAAGCACAGCAGCTATACGATCTTGTAAGACCTGAGCTAGTAAACGACAAACAGCAATCTTTTGACGAGATCATTAATTTGTTTCCAAAAGCATATAGAAATAAAGCAAAAATCTTGCTGCATTTTTTGCGTAAAGCTATTATAAATGACGATGGTAGTTTTTCTATTGATGGCCATCAGTTTTCATCAATTGTAGACCTGATGAGATATGTCCTGTTGCCTTACGAAAAAAATATTCCCGTAGATGGAACCCAATTCGTTAAGTACTTGAAGTCTGTCAATGTACCAGCTGCGGTGTTTACAAAAAAGAATTTCCCCGAAAACTTCGATTCAGAAATGTCAAGTTGGAAACAATTATACTAAATTTTTGTCAGCTTTTCGTTTCTAAGAGCGAAAAGAAGTTTTTGCAGCTTGTCGCCTATTAAGAGAGAAGTGGATACAGATCTGCATAAAATAGACAGGCTGTGCCGTATTTGGAGCAGGAGGTTCCTAGTAAACGTAATATACATGGATGCACAGATTAGAAGTATCGTCGCTGCAACACGAACCGGATTTGGTTTGGCATGATCTTGAGGTGCCCTGATTATTTATTCTATGACCACAGCAAAAGCGAATATCATCGACTAACGATAGGTGCGGATGTAGATAGCTGTGATTTCTAACAATCGCATTTGTAATTGAAAATTAGGTATTTTGAATCCACTTAGCTTTGAGGGTTTCGTTACTTTTGTTTATTAAGTCATACATACTGCTTCTGCACAGCACCTCTAAAATGTATTACGACCGGATGCCGGTTCCGAGAATGGTAGAACACATTTGCGGTAGTTAAATCTCTATAAATTATTCCGATCTCTCCCAATTGTTTAATAAGTGGTATATCTGATATACAATTTTACATTTACGTAGTTTAGTGGTCCGTGCATTCTACAGTAGTTTCGAAATCGAACACGTGTGGTATCCACTTAAAAAAGAAAAGGTTGCGCGGTATCAGAAGAGACCGAATATTTATCGTTCAAAGGAGCTCCAGTAGCCGGCGTTTGCAGTTATACCGTGACAAATTTCTCAGTGCGATGCCGAAATTGAAACCAATTTCAGCTTACAACAGTAAATACTGCTGTTTACAGGAGCTATGCTGCTTTCAACTTCATGGGTTACGGTGCTTTACATGTCCACGTATAACAGAAATTTGGTTTTTCAGTTTTGTCCCCAGCTATACACATCTTCGGACGCATCGCACATTTATCATCGGCCCCATCCTTACTCATTTGGGGACGCACTTACACTTGCAACGGCAAAGACGACTCAGGAAATTCGAAATTCTTTGAAACTGAACCGCATTACAATGCGATATTTTTTAATTTACTGATTGTTTTGTTTTAGTTCCTCAACTGATTTTTCGATTCCAAAATTTGAAATTTGAATTATTTGTACTTAGGAATATATTTTGGGAAAAACTCCGCGAGAAACAGAAACGTAGAAAACAAATTAAAGCTACAAATTTTGGACAGTTTCGGTAAACCGGTGCAGTATGGTAACAGTCGGATTTGTCTAGTTGAAATTTCAGAGAAAAAAAGACGCTATTCTAATTGTTGGAAACGTTTTGGTATCAAGTAGTTACCATCCTATTCTAAATACATAGATGTGTTCAGCCAATGCTAAGATCAGGTTTCTTGCAGGTTAATACACACACTGAGCAAGAATAGCAATTAATAAAGGTTTTTCTGCAAGTTTAATACACAATGCGCAAGAAAACCGGTGGCGTGTAAAGTAAACGTAAGCTCTTTCTTTCATTAATGTTGAGGGGTATCCTTCATAAATTAAAGTGAAGGAATTTAGGTTGAAAAGCACAGAGTGTTGAGTCGACGCATTTTAAATAGCTAAGCAATAGACCACATGTAAGTTAGGAATTTCTTACCTTAATCAGGGGAAAACTGCGAATTGTCGAAAAGGCGTGCTTTAGTGATCTTAATGGAACAACAATTCCTGCTGATGAACTGTATTCAACAGATCATCAAGCACACAAATAATTGTTAGTTCACAAAATAAAGGTGTAGAAACGTTAATATACTTGAATAGAACGATAACAATGTAGCGACTATTTTAAAAAATAAGAATATGAATTCCGCTAGTGAGTTTCGTTGCAGAGTTTTGTGTCAGGCTAAAAAACCTGGGTATGGACATAAAATGCGTAGGGTCCCACGGCATGGCTATAACTACTCAAATGATTGAATTTTGCAAGGTAGTGCCCATAATTATAAAAAAACGGCAAAAATTAGAAAGGGTTGCAACTTGCAAGGCGCAAGAACAACATACTATATGATCGTGAAAATTATTGAAAGTGTGAAATGCGAATTCACAGAGACAAAATAAACCTCATTCTGATGTGCACATCGGCAAAATACTGCTGCCTATGCAGTGCCTTCATATGCAGAAACGGTAAAAACGCGAAAGAACCGACATGCATGAGTATATATAACGTTCAGGTTCTTATAAAATATAAAACAGAAAAACTCAGCAGTTGATGGCGAGGTGGCGTGGCTCTGTGGTAGCGTGCTGGACTGAGAATATGTCTAAGTCTGAGATGGGTCATGGGACCGAACCGTCTTAACAACGCCCCTCATTTAGATCTACAAACACTGATAACTAAAAACCGTCGTAGCTACGATCAATGCGCGAACAGGAACCTTTACGTGCTCTGGTGATTCGGAATGATGCAATTATTGAAAAAACGAAACCGGCAAATGTTCACATGTGGTTGACAAAAAAATTGATAATACTTGTTTTGGGTTAGCAGATTTTCAAATATTTCGCTCTGACAGGAAAATTCGTGTAGGAGGTGGTGTTATGATATTGGTACAAGCCATATCAAATGCTCTCAATTTTTGGTTGATTATCCACATGATTTTGCGTACAGCATATGTGTAGTTGATGTTGTTCGTAAAGATTATCGTAAATGCCTGATTGTTTGCGTATACAGACCACCTGATTGTGCAGTGGAGGATACGCTATTGTTGTTTCGGAAACAGACGCTTCTTTTAGATGGATTTGATACAGTTTTAATTTGGGGGATTTTAATTTTGCGATCCAACATGGAATCCTCCTAAACCAGGTGGCTTCTTGGGTGCTAGTTTACTTGATTTTGTTTTTGACAACACTTTTTCTCAGGTTGTCTACAACTACCGCATATTGATGACAATATATTAGATTTATGTACAGATGACTTCTCGTTGTATAACGTTGCAGTAAATGAACCTGTTTTTTCCGATCATTTTAGGGTATGTTTTGATGTTCGTATAAATATGACTGGACCGATGAATGCGAAAAACTGGAAACAATTTGGTAAATGTCATGATCTTTCGACCTTTCTAAAGGCCAATAATTGGGATTGTACTTTCAGTGGTTGTCGTATTCCAGATGAATTTTGGCTTGAATTTGATTCAGTTATTTCATACGACATTGAAAATCTTATTTCTACAATGCAGATTCGAATGAGCGGAAGAAACGCAATTAGCGATCAATGAGAAACGTTTGTCATATCGAAGTTTTAGGAAGTATCGTTCTGAATTTTGGAAGAGAAGGCTTAGATATTGGACAAACAGATGTAGATATCTGGTTGCGCGTGATAGAGCTAGTACTGAAAGATTTGTTGCTGATTGTGGTGATCCAGGCAGGGTTTTCACGTATATAAAGAAAATACATGGTAGATCAACACATTCCTGATTAGTTTTAAATAACGATGTTTATGTTAGCGATCAGTCCAAAGCCGAGTGTATAAATGAATATTTTTGCTCTGTTGTTACGTACTGTTGACAATTCTGGTTTTCCTTTTTTCTGCTAGAACTAGTTTATCCCTAGAATATAAAACTTTTTCTGCAGAATGGTGCTAAAGATGCTTCGTAAATTACATACGTATATAAATGGTCCTGACGGTATACCGCCTGTACTTCTAAAGAAATGTGCAACTGAACTTGGTGAATTTCTAAGTAAGCTGTTTGTTAAATGTTTTGAAACCGGCACCATGCCAGATATTTGGATATGTGCAAATATTGTTTTGCTCTATAAACGCACAGGCTCTGCAAATTCATTATTGAACTATAGACCTATAACATTAACTTCAGCAGTTGGCAAAGTAATGGAAAGCTGTGTAAAAATGGTATCATTTTCTTGTTAAGAACCAACTTTTGAGTGTGCATCAACACGGATTTCTGCCTAGGTGTTCAGACTACGTGCTTTGCTTGAGAATTTTTACGATTGGATGAAAAGTATAGAGCAAGAAAATTTGACTGAGGGTGGGGGGTTTGGGGGGTTTTTTTTCTTCGGTGGGGGGGGGGTTAAGAAAAAGTAAGTTTGGGGGGTTGTGGGGTCATTGATAGGTTTTTTGGGTTTTTTGTTGGGGAAAATTAATTTTTTATTTTTTTTGCCCGCGGGTTAAACCATTTGGAAACTTGTTGTATATATTGTTATGTTTTCCAAATAAATTTCTATATTTCAAAATTTCTTTCTTTCTATCAAACAAACTTATTACACAACACATAAACATGCTTACACTTACAGTGTAAAGTGTGCGATTTAGTATGAAACAAGCTTGAACAGACGCATCTATGAATGATTCTCAATCGTGTTGTAAATGTATGGAACAGTTTAACCAATCAAATTATCGGTTCAAACAGTTTAATAGTTTTAAAACAAATTAAACAATGCACAAGGTGTTTTGAACAGTTTTTTGAATGGACGGACAAACGGAGATCTCTGAGAGTTTTGCCCACGGGTCAAACCATTTGAAAAACTAGTCGCATTTGATGCATAATTTTGTGTTTTTGTACGCCGCGGAATTTTAACGATTTTGTGGAAAATTATTCATAATCATTTACAGATTAGACACTTTCTTTGTCTTTGAAAAATCGTCATTTGGAAAGACGGTTTTTGCGACTAGTTCATTTTATTAATAAACTGTTTCTGATGTGTTTTCGCAAAACATGATGATGAAACAGCTAAAAGTTCGCTCAAGCCATTTTTGGCTATTTTCTCAAGAGTCTAACAGTAATTCGGTGATGAGATTATTTCGAATTCCGGTTCCTGTTCTTATTCCGATGAGCGTTAGCGACCCTGTGGTGAACCGAGTCGACCTGACATGGAGACCTAGAGTTCACTTATTACCGGTTCCGAATTTAAAGGTTCGCCGGACCCATTACTTCTGAGCTCAGTGTTCAGAAAAGTGTTACTGACTTCTCGCTATGTTTGTTTCAGACATTTTCTTCAACTAGTGCCAGTAAGCAGATACATGATTGTCCTGAGATATATACATGCAATATATATGCAATGCACATTGTATTGTATAGTATGCTTGCCGGTAGCATATGATCGACACATGGTCGACAATGTGGTAGAACGCTTGCCTCGAACTTCCAAGACCGCAAGTTCTAGTCAATCCTAGATGCCTGGTTTTCCAGCTAGTTAAAAAGGGTCTGAGTCCTGGTTCCTTCCTGCATTGACATGCGAACTACACCAAGAGCGCAATGGTAAATTTTAGCTCGCACTGAACACTGTACTCAGTCGAAAACACGGTAGATGATCAATGAACGGTTTTGTTAAAAATTGGGGCATGTAAGCATGTGATACATATTTGTCACGGTGATTATCCAATATATGCAACGCACATTGTACAGTTGTCGGGTCAAGCTTCATCGTGCATTGTGTATCGCACTCACTGGTGCTCAGCCTCGCTCCCTTTTGCTCTAGCTATGTCATTGACATATTCTGTGTTGTCTCTGAAATTCCGAGAGCCATTGCGAATGAGATATTCATTTCATTCCGGTGCTCTGCTTTCTGTGTAACATCCCTTATTTTGTGCCTAAACTATAGTGATTTACGCATAGCTAGTTAGTAAATACTGAGGGTTTCATCATATTGTAGCCATCTTACCGTGTTATCAGTAAAATTAAGGATAGTATTTTCAGGTGCTCGGAGCAGAACAACCTGTTCAGTAACGGAATCAGCATAGTTCCTAGAAGTTACAAAATCGGGACCTGTGTATTAAGCTTAAGTTTTAGAGTAATGTTTTTGCTAAGGCTTAGGCTTAGGGCCCATGTTACGCTGAGGGCCGTCCCACTGTCCCGCTGTCCTACTGTCCCGGTGTCCTACTGTCCCGCTGTCCTACTGTCCCGCTGTCCTAGTCGCGCCACGCCCGCGCCTACGCCCCCCCCCCACTGCCCGCCCCTGCCCGCCCGCCCCGTCCTCTCCCCTGTCCCCTCCCACGCCCCTTCCTACTCCCCTCCTCTCCCTCCTACTTCCCCCCCCCCGCCCCCCCCCCCCCCCCCCCCCCCCCCCGCCGCCCCCCCCCCGCCCCCCCGCCTCCCTCCCTCCCCGCCCCCCCCCCTACCCCCCCCCCCCCTCCCACCCCCCCCCCCCCCCCCCCCCCCCTCTCCCCCCCTCCCCTCCCCCGCCCCGCCCCTCCACCCCGCTCCCCTCCCCTCCCTCCCCCCTCCCCCCCCCCTTCCCCCCCGCCCCTCCCCTCCCCCCCCCCCCTCCCCTCCCCTCCCCCAACTCCCCTCCCCTTCCCCCCCCTGTCCTACTCCCCGTCCTACCCCCCCCCCCCCCCCCCCCCCCCCCCCCCTCCCCCCCCCCCCCCCCCCCCCCCCCCCCCCCCCCCCCCCCCCCCACTCATGCTTTTTCGTGCCCCCGTCTTTTTTGTTCTTCGTCCCTCTTCTCTCTCTTCTCCCCTCTTCTCCCCCCTTCCGGAGCGGGGGCTCGCGTAGGGGGTTGTAGGCTTAGGCTTTAGGTATATGCTCATTCTTACTCTTAACCTTAGGATTATGCTTAGCAATATGCGTATACTACTGTTCCGGCCCTGTTCTACACATAAGCCCACCTTCAGATCGGTTGAAAATCATCGTTTTTGACTAGTCCTGACCTAGTATGGTGACCTCGATTGTCGTGTTTTGATCTGGATATGAGCGCGTTGATTTCGAATGCATTTCGGTTTGTTCTGTTTGTATTAACACACTTCATCAGTGCGCAACATGAATTACAATTTACCGAAGCCGATACCTGAATTTCAAAAAAATTGCCAGAACCGGATTCGAAACCGGAAAGTTAAATATACATGTCATCAAAAAATTCACATCAGTTTTCTTTTTCGCTCTATTATTGGTGAAATAACCTTAGTTTAAGATAGGTATTTATTTGTTTTATTCTGCTCTATTTTAGATTTGTGTTATCCACGGAAGCGAAAACTTACCTTCGATGGTTTATTTTCGGCTATTGTTCGCCAAATTTTGTTTGTGAATTTCACTTACCCCAGACTCTATACTTTTCCACGGCGTATACCATTCGACCGTTTAGGAAATCGCAAAGAAGTTTTCAGCGTGTGAAATCGTTTGCACGGTACTAATCATCACTAAAACAAGCTGAACTGCGTGTTTCAATTACATATGAGCGATCAATCAGCATCCCAAATAGTTTGTACCGCTTATGTTCTAGGGTCAGTCAGAAAATCGGCCACACCCGCCTTCGGATCGATCGAAAATTCCTCTTTTTGTACAGTCCTTACCTTACAGCAGTTCCATGGAGATGGGTGTGTACGGTGGTACAAACAAGCAAATTTGTAGCTCTCATCTTCTATCGAAACAAAATAGATTTACCACTGCTGTTGGCCCGGAAAGTGGTTTGCGAAGGTGTTGGTTCTGGAAGCAGCTTATTTACCCGCGATAAATTTTATGAAACCAAGTAAAGAGTATGTGTTTGGATGATCTGCGCAATTAGGAAATACACGACTGTTTTCTGTACTCTCCCTTAGCTTAAACTAATCTGATTTAAGCTTAAGCTAATCCACAAGTATTAAACTGACTTCCTGGATTAACTAAGCTAACAGGTATGGTTACGCTTAAACTCATTTAAAATCCTAAATATTTTCAGTTTAAACGAAACTTAAAGAACTCTTAGACACACGGCTGCAATTTAAAATAAAAATAAGTTTACATAAACTCGTGTTAAATTTAAAAACACGTGAGTTTAAGTAACACTTAAAATTCTAGTTTAGTAGTTAGTGTGTCCAACACTTAAAATTCTAGTTTAGTAGTTAGTGTGTCCAGCCATTTAAGTTTTACTTAAACTGATTTTCAAATTTAGTTAAGCTACAATTTAAGTTTAAGTTTTTAGAGAGTAGGGTGCTTTGGGTATAACAGGAGGCAAAGTAATACCTGGGGTGAAGAACACAATGAAACCGGAGGTGAACCGAAAATATGTTGTTGAAGTAATTAATCTCCTAAGCAAATTCTGTTGTTGTCACAAGTTTAGATTTTAAGCTTTTTTAAAGGAAAACCGACAATTTTCTTTCAAAATTTGCCAACTGTTAAAGCCAAACGTACCGAATGATAAAATTTTTTGTAAAACTATTCAACATTTCACTATCGAACTTTCCAAAATCTCTGTCGGACTTCCAGTTGTACCCTTAACCGGCAATGGAAGCACCGAAAGCAAACCTCAATACGCCAGGACTGTAGTTGAAACAAAATAAGGTAATAAAATAATGTTGAATATGTAAATTTTACAATAAATTGCAAATTATTGTCAAAAAATCGCTCATAAGCTAGCAGGGCGAAACCTGATATGGTTTCCGTCTCCGGTAAAAATCCGTGTCCGTTTTTGTTTCCGTAATAGAAATGCCGGAAATTCCGTTATTTTTATGCTCCAAATAATAGTTATATGTCACGTCTATTTCTCGCAATTTTTCAATACTAATACTGTAGTAGTGACCCGAACAAGAGGCGAGAAACGACCATATTTATTTGGCGTCTCCAGAGGGCACCCCCTGTTATTTGGTTACGAACTGTTATTTATTTTAACCTGCCTTCACCAACCTTTGTTACTGATATATATCCGGTCTTGCAACTATCCGCTGAATCAAACGCTTATTTGTGTTGTATCAAAAGCTTGAGAGATAGTATGCTTTTAAAGTTTCGAACTCATCTATTTGGTCCTGAAGCTTTTTATGCAGTACAATTTTGGTAATTAATTGACGTTTACGGATGCTAATTAGGGTTTAGAAACTCTATTCGCTTACGAACTTTATTACGGATACGGACTCCGATTGATTGGGACTAAAAATGGGAACCCGTCTAATTGCCCCCTCCCTATATTCCGATCACTACAGTATTCTTTTGTTGGATATAAAATATAAATTACGAAATTCATGAGAAATCTTGAAAGTTTGGTGCATCCGCTATTTTTTCTTTAAAATTTTAAAAAGCTCGGTGAATATTACATGCCTCAATTGTGTTGGCAGAAAAATGAAACATCTTTCAAACTTTTATACTTCAATATCCGTTTTCCGTTTCCGCTATTTTAATGACTGTCCGTTTCCTTACTTTTACGATTCGCTTACTCTGTTACAGTATTGACCCAAATATGGGGGTAATAAGAGGGGGTCCCCGTTTTGGGTCCGAATCAATAGGAGTCCGTATTCCTATTAATAAGAGTCCGCAAGCGGATAGAGTCCCTAAACCCTAAATAGAGTCCATAAATATCAATTAACCCTAATTGTAGTACATAAAATGACTCCAGGATCATATAATTTGAGTTCGAAACTTTAAAGCGTACTTAAATTTTGAAATTACATTCCTAAGTATAACGTTGAGTTATCGCTCAACCTATTGACACAAGACAAATAAACGTTTAATTCAATGGATAATTGCCGTACCGGATATATATCAGTAACGAAGGGCGGCTCGAGCGTGGGTTAAAAATAAATAACAGTCTGTAACCGAATAACAAGGGAGCACCCTCTGGAGAGGCCAAATAAATATCAGTTCCCCTCTTATTCGGGTCAATACAGTAAGCTTCTTTTTAAGAAATCTGTGAAATTAAGCTTCCAAAACTGCCGCATAGTTAAAAATCAACTCGTTGAAGAGCACAATTTTTATAATAAGACATAAATGCATTTGCAAAACTGCCGGAACCTTTGTCAAAAATTCTACCGGAGATGTGGAAAGAGCGATTTTTTGCCGGAGGCATTGATAAACTTTTGGTTGTACCCTAGATTTCAAATGAGCTTCATCAGCCTATAATAAACTGGGCAAATCTGGCTGTGTTGTAGGTACTTTTATGACGAACCTAACGCGCTTAGTTTTTGCTGTTTTCTTCGCGTAAGTGTCTAAACAAGACTTTCAGTATTGGACCACCTATCTTATATGTATATAACGATTTGGAATTTTGGAATTTTTCGAATAAAACTGTGGAGAATCTGTAAAATTTTAGACTTGTAATTATGTATAAGATTCGGCTAACACCAAATAGTCAATCCACAAGTGAAGTAGTGAATTTATTTGATATATATTCAAGCAGCAGTATATATTTCATATCTCAAATGATTTGTGTACTTTCAACGAAAAACGCGGCGCCCTCAAAGGTTTTACGAAGCTGTTCAACTCTTCACTGCTGTAAACTTTCGATAATTGGCTGTAATTATTCAGTGCTCCGTCAAAATGTTTAAAATCCATTAGATTTTTCATCGATTGCCGTTTGAAATCATTGTGCAGCCCAAGTTTGTACGCCGTAAATGACTTGTCGACTTTATTCAATCCTTCCAGTATACCCATATCGTATTGTTGCCAATCCTCAACTGCACGAAATGCCTTTTCTGATTTGGTGAGCATCTGATAGTTTCGTCTATCGAACGGATTTATTTGTGGCGAAAAGTTTTGATAATGAGCGTTGAAGCAACGATAAAGTTTAAGCGATTGTTTAACAAATACAAATTCACGATGAATATATGCGCAAAGCACAACTGCGATTAGTAAAATTGGCAGCTTAGAAAGACCGCAATAAACTGATGCTATACGCCATTTAGCGCCGACTTGATAAATCAAATCTTTGCATCCAACTTGAAATACTTGTTGCGGAACGCAAACTAATTCTCGATTCATTGTCACTGAAATACAGAAGCACAAATTTTAGGTAGTGCACTGATTGACTGAGCGTATAGGTACCTTGGTTATTGCAAGGTAAATTAAGTGAGCTAGCTTGCAAGTATGAATAATAATATTTAAGACCTGTTTCGGTCATTATTAAGTGTTATCTGACTAATTTGACAATGTTTTGATTTCTAAGCGCCATATTTAGATTTCTCGTGCGTGAACACTTTGTGGGCCACGACCCTCAAACGCCGACAAAAACGGTATTCTCGAATAAGTAGATAATTCCGTAACTTCCACCAAAGCTAGCATAGCTAATATATACGCCGGTGAGCAGATAACTACTCAAATATCCGTTTCAGAGATTTTAATTTATTCAAAAATACTTGTGACAATAAATCTTATATTGATGAACTTGTGCACTAGTAGTTATAGATCTTGTACGGTTTCCATCCACAGGTTTACGATTACTCTCACGTTTACAGGCCGAAGCCTTACCGTCTGCCTAAGCCTGAGCCTAAGCATGAGCCTAAACGTTAATTTAAATAAATGAAATTGGGAAGCCTACAAGAGCAGTTATTGTTATATAATGAGACCAGAACTTACCGGGATGTAAACAACAAGCGGGTGGAATAAAACGTTTTGCGAGTTCAACCCAGTATCGCGATACCATCCAGTCTGTATAGTTCGTATAACCGCAGCATTTTCCATCTCGTTGAATAAGATCAACAAAATTGTCACCAGGTTCAGAAATTCCGAATCCGTACTGAACGTCTAATATCACCTAAAATGGCAATTGACAGCATCCGCACATTATCACTAATCAATGTGCTGGGATTCCTTTTCAGTTGTGTCCCGAACCACACGCGAACGCGTAGCTAAAGTTTTACAAAAAGGTTTTGCGTTCTATAAAAATATTGATTGTGGGGGTTCTAGTATCAGTAACTGAAAAACTGATATATCAGGGTGTAATCGGATATACGTTTTCGGTAAATATCGGTATCCGTTTGTGTATCCGTTGATATAGAAATAAAGAAATTTAGCCGTAAATCGCGTATATTTCGCAATTTTTCGTCACAGATATGCTGCAATTGTTCGAAATGAAAAAAGTAACGAAATTCATCCAAAATCTTAAAAATTTCGTGGCATCCGCCGCCATTTGGTTTTAATTTTAGAAAGTCCGGTGAATATTTGCACGTCTCAGTTGTGTTGGCAAAAACATAAAACATCTTTGAAACTTTTAAACTGTAATATCCATTTTCCGACTCCGTTTCCGTTTCCGAAATTTCGATCCCTATGCGTTTTCGTTTTTTACTATCCGTTTACACCCTGGTATCTGTCACTTCCGGACAAAAAATACGTGTGAAATTTCGACGTCGAAATCCCCTTGGCTACGGCCTTAATTTTTAAACCATGCACGGCAGTAGCATATACATTAAATTGATATGCAAATGGCGTGAAGAAATGCACTGCAAATATATCATTTCATAAACTATAAGTTTGCACTACGCTTTAGCGCTTTTTGCTCTTGTGTAAATTAGAACTAAAATGGGTACTAAATTTTAACCATCGAAGTGCGCTAAAGTTTTTTAATTTCTATGAAATATTAAATTGGCGATTTGAACATCAAACAAAATGTTTAACTTTTCCTTAACCTATGGCTCCTGTTGTGGCAATGACATTTTTACAGTCTGCTTGTATTCTACATAATAGGCGCACTCAAGGGGTTGAATGCCAGTACCACTTTATTATATTAATGCTTACTTTGAAATCTGCATCCAGCCGATTTATCACTTTATATCCAGTCAAATAAACCACCAAACTTCCCATTACGATAAAAATAAAATCGAAAAAAGCGACATGCATATAGCATTTAAAACACGCTTGCAAATGAAAGAACCACCCAGTACAGTACGTAGCAAATAAAACTGCGTCTAATACAGCGCTAACAAGTACCAAATACATTCCTTCGAGCGGATATTTCTGCAAAAAGTATTCGTAAACATTAACAATCATTTTCATTCAAGTTATGGACAACGTTATTAAATTTGTACCTGAAATTGGCTTTAGAATACTTCCGTATCCCTCGCAGTATAATTGGTTTACAACATCTCAAATTTGGACACAAAAGTTTAGCATCTGCCGGCTTCCAATTAGACATTGGTAGTACATGGATGCACTAGATTGGAGAGGGTGGTGAGACAGTTTTCAGAAAACAAGTTTCTTTGAAAGCTGCAGGAATTTTTAGAAAACGACTCGCCCCCTCGCTCCTAGTAGTTGCACCCCAGCTAATTTTGCATCACATACACATTTTGTGGAGCCATTGTTTCTCGATATACAACTATGCGGGGTACTTTAACTGATACCCTGAGAGGATTTTAATGTTTAAGTTAACGAAAAAACTTTGATTCGTGTTTACTTACTTTCAATTCAACGTAATCATGTCGAATACGATCTTTGAGCACAATTTCAACGTTCCAATTTCTCTGGTCGTTTAAGAAAAATACAATAAGCACCAAGCTGTACGCAGCAAACAAGATTGACGTAACTCCCAGTGCGCCTAAAGCACGACTGCCCAGGTTTGAAAATTTGCAAATAGGTTTTTCAATATCAAAATAGTCTCGATTCAGTAAGGTTGGCCGTCGTTGCAGCAATGGCTGATGACAAGCGTCTTTGGAAACGATGTTGGTTGCAGCAGTTTTAAACGAATCGTAGCGTTGTAAAGGTGACGTAGCTACGGCAGAATCATTGGTATGTAGCGGCCGAAGGCTATGATACTCACTAGTCAGCAGTTTAGCCTGGTTTGGTTGAGAATAAGATGTAGACAAAGATTTATGGTTTGAATGAGCGTGAGCTGTAGGTTGGCATTTTTTGCTTGATATTTGCGTGTTTATTATGCGATTGTCGCATGGATTTATGTGACGATTGCTATATAAACCAGTGTACACTGGATTTTTTGGATGGTAATAATTATGATTTGTGTCTGCGTTCGCTGCTGATTGAATCGATCCTAATGTGTTGTGATCTTGTGCTGCCATGTATAAATATTTTGCAAAGTCTGAAGCAGTGCAGTTTGTACTTTAAGGACTAAAACCAAGAAGCGCACATAAGATGGGTATTTCATTCTCCTAAACTTGAATTTTTAAAATTTTTAAGGTACCAAATCATAGTCCCCCTTGGAACCCAAAATAATTTTTTGTCAAAAAGTTTGACAATTTATGTAACATTCCATGCAGCTTGCAGAGTTGACCTTAAAGAATGGCATTTTTCAAAATACAAATTTTTGCATGGAATGATCAGGGGAGGTCATGAGAAGTTTAATATGCAAAAACTTTTTTATATCCAACGTTTTTTGGGTAAACGCAGGCCGAGTGGGGGAATAACAGAAATGACCTGTGAAGGTCCGCCATTGAGTTCGTCAGGTAGCTTTTGTCTGAAGTTTCAGCAATTGCTGTAAAGTAAAATGTTTTGTAATTTTTAAAACTTGCGTTATTCTTGCTATTTGCATTGTTAAATTTTATTTTGAGGCCACACAGAGTATATTGCGGACCGCTGCCCCGAAATAACATTTACCGTCAGAAACAAAGTCGGCCCCTGCCGCTTTTTCTGGACATATTTGGCTGTGCGGACGTTTTTCCAACGAGATGGGGTCCTTTCTGAAAATGGCCGCCCACAAATTCAGTTTTAGAGTAAAATTTTTCCTTGAAAAAAGTTCACGAATACAGCTTTCTGGCGCTATTATCAGTAATAAATGACCGTCAATCGTAACATTTACATGTTATCATGATACACGACGTGCATCTAGCTGATCATGCATCCTATCACATGTCCGCTCTCTTAGTCATGCTTCGGTCATGGTATCCAAATTATACAGTACGTTATTCACTGTTGTATCACGGCTCATATAGTTACGAGCTGTGATACAGCGACCGTGCCTTTACGGCTAAACTGTTCGACATACTTGAGGCACGGTTAATGCACGCCCCAGTGTGCCTTAGCCGTTTGGTGCATGGTAAATGCACGCTACAGGGTGCCTTATCTATGTCTCAAATGCGCGGAACAGTTATACCGCACGGCATGGCTGTTCACGCCTTTTTCCTAGAAAAAATGTCTCTAAGGCCAATTTTTTCCCAAAACTTGTGGCCAAGGTGCCACTTTTTCCGGTGTAGCGCTTTATTTTGTAATATCGTCTCAAAAAATAGATGAAAGTTACTGGTCAGCTGGATAATTCAATTGATTACTTTTAAGTTTCACTAAAGAAGTAACGGGTAACTTGACAACACTAAATTTATTGTTGAAATACACAAACAAACATACTACTTCAGTTCAGATCGCTTTCGTATTCTATCCTCAAAAACTTAAAAGGTCGAGTCCGGATGAGTTTTTGCGTAGAGACAATGCTTCTAAATCAAAAGTTAAGTAATTCTCACGGGTATAGTACGTCTTTGTTCTTGTTCAGTTTTATCGTATCATGGCTTCTCAGCACAGTGTTTGTGTTGAATTTCAATTTTAGTCAGAGCTTTCAGAAATTTTCCAGCGTTAGCACATTTTATAATTATGATTATCTCACTATGGGTAAACATGCGAATAATATACATGCAAACAAAAAACTCAAATAAATAAAATCAGTTCGAAAGTCAAATTATAAAGCAGTAATCAATGTATTTCTAATGCAATGATATATACACACCCTCAACATCTTATGCTTTAGGCCCGTGGAGACGAAACACCAACCATTTCTGAGCGTATCGTGTCTTATTTTAGTAATTGTTGTCTAGAATATTCCAATTTGGAAAGTCTACATAGCCACGTATAATCGAACATTTAACAGGAATTGTGAACACTACCCGTCCTGTAAGATTTTAGTTCAAAGAGGTCGTACTTAATGTTTGCCATTGTACAATAGCTCAAAAGTTTGAGTTTGCACGATTTTAAAGGGTAATATTTTTAATTGTTTACGATGCAGTGACACCCACTGGATGGCAGACGTGTAAAAATGGGAAGGTTCTACGTATGAAAATACATACTAAAGTGAACAGCGAGTCATGGATGTCCATTGTAAAATCGTCAAAGTATAAGATTTTGAACTGAGTAAAAAGGATTTGATGCTAGAATGTAGTGCCGTGTTTAATAGCTTGATGTACCGTTTAGGCGAGATTTTGTAATGTCGGTACGTGAAATATAGGGTTAGTAGTGGTCGGTTGATAGTCGCGATTCCGGTTTCTCAGTCTTCATGTAGTCTCCAGTGTGAGCTTCCATGTGCGTCTCAGTTTCTGGAGGCTGAAACGGGTCCATGCCCGAGTTTCTGCAATATATACGTAGTTTTATTTTGAAAAGACAAATTGTGTTAAATTTAACACAATTTATATCACCTCAGACAAAGGTTTTGTATACATACATTTATACGCTTTAGCGGCGTACAAGGGTGTCACTATACTTGTCGAGCTGGTCGCACGTCAAAAACGTTTTGTTCACAAATTGATGTACCTGCTAAGCCATTAATAGCCCAAGTATTAAAGACCTCCATGCTGAACCTAAGCCTGAGCCTAACATATGCATATAATCAAAAACAAAAAACTTGCAACTAAAGTAGTTGCCTTTAAGCATTTATTTCGTTCGCGTCTGGTCTGGCCTGACATATATACTGCGTGAGCACTCCAATAAAATAAACGAATAAGTTCGTTTAGGAAACCCGACAAATGCCAGTTAAACCTTTTATGTGTAATTTCCGCTTCACATATCAAAGAATAAATACCGTTGCGGTTTTAGCGATTAAACTGCTAAAATCAGCTTTAACTGGTTCAACTCAGCCCACAGAGAACCCGAAATGCAATGACTACTTCAACGTCTCGGGTCGCTAGTTTGTACGAAATTGGTGGTATTAGGTTACACTGCTGCTGTTTTATGCCTGCCACGTGTGTCGGGAATACAGATTTTTTTCAACTGAGACAAAAAGTGAACCAATTTTAGTGGTTATATTAGAAGTTTTGGCCAATGTAAATAATAAACTGGGGCGGAACAGTATTATAAGCATATTCCTAAGCCTAAACCTAAGCCTAAGTGTTAGCCTAAGCATAAGAATGAGCATATTCCTAAGCTTAACCAAGCAAAAAAGTTTGCCACAAGCTTAAGCTTACTGCATTGCACTAACACAGAAAAACGTACCGCCCCTGATCTTTACTTGGGCCCAACTTTGAGTGGTTACATTAGAAGTTTTGAGCAACGAGTTTCTGAAATATAACCGTGACTCTGCATGCAGCAATATTTCATATGCATAAAATTTACAGTTCTAAAATATTGATTAATTGAGGAGAAGACACAACACTGTCCCCAGGTTTACCAAGGATTAAACGCACCGATAGTTCATATCGGTATCGGAAAGTTTTTCCATACAACTCTGACACCTATTCCCGATCTACCAAAAAACCTAAGCCTAAGTGTTAGCCTAAGCATAAGAATGAGCATATTCCTAAGCTTAACCAAGCTAAAAAGTTTGCCACAAGCTTAAGCTTACTGCATTGCACTAACACAGAAAAACGTACCGCCCCTGATCTTTACTTGGGCCCAACTTTGAGTGGTTACATTAGAAGTTTTGAGCAACGAGTTTCTGAAATATAACCGTGACTCTGCATGCAGCAATATTTCATATGCATAAAATTTACAGTTCTAAAATATTGATTAATTGAGGAGAAGACACAACACTGTCCCCAGGTTTACCAAGGATTAAACGCACCGATAGTTCATATCGGTATCGGAAAGTTTTTCCATACAACTCTGACACCTATTCCCGATCTACCAAACGAACACAGGTTTCATGGGTGAGAGGTATTAGCATCATTGTTTGGCTATAAGAGTTTGACGCTCGAATATAAGAAGTTCTCGCGTTTGGTGAAGATTTTGTACTACACATATATTTGCTTGTACACTGTTTGGAATCAATAACTCATCATCCTATGTAGAAAAAGGTTATGAGTAGGAACTGAAATTTTATGCGTCGTTAAGACTTTGAAAAAATGGCTGAAGTTCTATTGTAAAAACCGAAACCTAAAATAACCTCTTCGTGACACAAACCACACAGCTGTTGCATACTTTCGCCAACATTTAGTGTTGTGCTATGATTTACAGCGCTAGACACCGCCGCCCACCGCCGCACGCCGCTGGAACAATCTATTTGGGGGAATGTTTAACAAAAGATTTTAAGGTGACGCGCATCCCATACGCTGAGGTTTAGGACTATTCTTAGGTTTACAAAAGGGCTTACTCTAGTGACCCGAAGAACAGGGGGCAATATGGGCGGTCCCCATTTCGAGTGCCATTCAATAGGAGTCCGTATCCCTAATCAGATACCGTTAGTGGACAGACAAAACAATGGCCCGCACTGCTTAATATATAATAGAGACACAGTCAACCCGCATTAAGTTTTATTAAATCCAGAAAAAAGATTAACGGGTATGGCTATCAAAAATGCTTCGGAGGAAGTCAGTTCTGCGCAAAAGAAAGAATACAAAAAAGAAGGGTGTGGGTTCAACTGGTGTCAATTAATAACCGAATATACTAGAAGTTACTCAAAAGAGAGGCGAAATAAAAATATCAGTCCTCCTCTTATTTCAGTCACTCCAGTATGCGATAGTAAGCCTTTATCTAAGCCTTTACGTAAACGTAAACTTTAGGTACGGAAGCGTACATGAGCCCAACCGCCGCGACAGTTCGGCCCTAACCATGCCGTTACATGTCTGTATATATTAATAACAGCAAATATGTCAAACCCACTAAGGCATACAAATGATTTTGAAAAGAATATCGGAATTAAGTTCTTGCTACACGATAAATTATTCATAGAACTTTTAATGGTAAGGTGTAATTCTAGCAGAGTATTTTATCTAATAGTTGGGGTGTTTATAAACTAGCAGTACAACCGATATACTTCTAGGTTGGTGTAGTAAACGAAGTTGGTTGAAGATTTTTCATTCATGGTCGTTATATTATACCAGCAATATTAACAGTGAATTAATCAATAATAATTTTTTTACAGTAGGTTTGGGCAGAGGCGGTTCCAAAATTTTCTAACGTGGGGCGGGTTAGCAAATGTTGTGAAACGCAAAAATTGTAATGTAGGGGATGAAGTTGGGGCGGGGGCGGGGGTGAACGGCGTACAAAATTTTGTGAAAAATTGGCAAATACGCAACACAACAATGTTTCAATTTTACGCGGCTCATGCAAGTTTATTTTTTATTTAAAATTCGCATGCAAATGGCAACCAATGTGCATGAAGTTGAAGCGACCCTTTCTTTAGGAGCCAAAAGAACATCCGAAAGATCGATTTTCTGGAAAAACTTTATATATGGCTTTACTAAATCGAATTTAATCCCAAGCTGTCAGATCTGGCGAAAAAATAAACGAGGATGGCTGTCTAGTCCATTCGGTACAATGGCGATTACGGAACTGCGAAACAGTACATTTATATTGAGGTTTTATAGCTTTAAATTAACCAAAACGAAACAACATTCTTTATCGTCACTTTTTCATCGATACAGTTGTTGCTATTTTTATAGAGTGAAGATTCATTTTTGACAAATATTGACTGTTAAATGCAAACTTGTGCAGTTTGTCGGTAGCCCCAAACACGACAGCCCAGCTTTTAGGTTTGTAGTGGCGGCTCGCGAGATATGTAATTTTACTGCCTGTCACTGATCTTATAATAAAACATGACTGAATAGTATACATAATGTGCTGAAAGGAATGAAGCAGCAAAATCATCAAAACTAATGTGACACCGAATAAGCCAACACTCAAAATAATATTTCTGATATTTAAGAAAAAATTTCTTACATTTGAGAAATATGATTAGCAAGGTGCACTTGAAAAGTGTTTCTGTTATAACAGAAATGTTTCCAAAAAACGTTTTGAAATAAAGTCTGAAAAAACGTTTTCCAGCTATTTTAAGAATAATTGTTTTAAATATCAGCAAAACTTTTCAGATTTGCCACAGAAAACACTTATCTGAATAAATTCAGAAATACTTTTTTGTGTGAAGTAGTCTGAGATTTTTACAGAAAAAAACTTCGCAAAGAAGGTGATTTCAATCTAAACGTCAGATATTGATTTTGCAATCTAAACAACTCCAACTTATTTTTGGGAACCAACAAATTTGTGAGGAGTGCCCCCATAGTGCTCTCAAAAGGAAAGCCCAGGGTGGGATTTAACATCGTTGAACCATAGGTGTATTTAAGTGGGTAAAATTTTTTACCCGCGTTGAGCTTTACCCGTGCGAATTTTATTTTTGTACCCGCGGGAATACCCACGCAAAGATTCCTTTACTCGTGATCCCTCTTTACCCGCGCAAAATTTTTTACCGCTACCCATCATACCTTCCCTTATTTTTCTTAAATGGAATACCATATATTGTTGCTGCATTTCAAAAACCATAAATAATTTTCGGTTTAACAGCACATTTCAGGAGTGTAATACATATTTTTCACTCACACGGTAAAAATAGTTAAAATATTCAAGTTTTCCTACATTAATATCAGGTTTTAAGTTTCTTTATGATAATTTTACGCGGGTAAAGAATCACAGATTTTTTACAAGCACTTTGAAATTATTTAGCCGTGGGGATACCCGCGGTAATATATTGTTACCCGTACCCGCGGGTAAAACGTGCAGCACTGCGTTGAACGCACATATCAAAAAATTAAATTTTATATTTACAGTAGTCAAAAGAACAAGAAAATGACATGTAAACACACTGAAAGTACCAAAGCAACATATGGATTATAAATGTTATTAACAGCTTCAAAAAGTAACGGCCGTTTGCAAAAAATACCAATAAGTGTAGTTTTCGTAGATCTGTCCCAAAATGTATTCGCTAGCAATTTATTTGTGAAAACTAAGGAAACGTTCCGCCCGCATCTTTATGACTTGAGAACTGACTACTGCATGATATACAGGCTAGTTCACACCTATCCACCTATGTAATTGAAGCAAAAATTTGACAAATAACGGAACTGTTATGCAATTGATAGTGCAAGTTGTAATCACTCCGTTGGATTCAATTCAAGATTGGGCACCGGAAACACCAGCGAAAAAACGATTTTTCCGGCTTTTTCGTTTTTTCCATGTATGTCGGAAAAACGAAATTTTTTTTAAAAATATATCAATTTTAGCAAATAACTTGCGTAAAAGCGACAAAACATCACAGAAAACTGTAAGAACTAAGTTTTTCTCACGCCTAACATCCAAAACGATATGCTAGAATCTTTTGCTGCATGTGTTCACTGTATCCACAACAGAGCTGAATTGGAAGCATACACAATTTCTATTTAATGCGTTGATTTTGAACTAAAATTTCTAATTAAAATGTATATAACGAAACTGCACAGCGTGTTAGCAGATTTCTTACCTAACTTCACACCGACACGTTTGCGGTAAGTTAGCTGGCAGATGTTATTTCTAATACATCGGGTGCTTTCGTGTGTATAGGTGTGTACCCTATGCTTGCTAGTAAAATGTTGATCTGGTTTTCTTAATACTGTTTTTGGCACCAGCATTTAGCATTCATTAACGTTTTTGCATTTGTTGAGTTGAGGCACTTGTACTTTTTAATATTTTCGTTTTTTCCGTTTTTTTTTGGAAAAACGGAAACATTCGATTTTCGTTCGATTCAATTTTTTCAGAAAAAATAAGACATTGTTTTTCTAACATGGTATCGACCAGGGTCAATTCAAAACAGAAAGTTGGCTTATCCAGAAAATACGATACACCCCCAATCTGTCACCGGGACCATGTAAAAAACGAAAAAATCCTCGTTTGTTTAAGTGCCAAATTGCTTAAAGATTTTGGTTGTTATATAAAGAAATGAACTAAAGAATTTTGCAATCCACAAGTTCCATCCTGGAAAATCATACAATAAATTGACTATATAAAGTTCAAGGATTATAAACCGTAAATATATTAGTTGGTTGGTTGGTTAACTCATCAGACCAGTGGTATGGTTGATATAATATAAAAACATCAAAACAACACAAATATATGGTCTAAACCCATTGATTTGTTTCATAAACGAAAACCCGTGATTTTCGATTGGTCGTTGTGCTTGACATAGCCGACCACTTATGATCTGTTGTCCGCTAAATACAGAAGATGAGCTCCAAATTTTTGTGGTGCAATCGACTCCAGCGTAAGGATTTACTGGGGAACAAAATTTGTACGATTTGGACTCACCTGAAAAACTATAGTTTCTTTTATTTATATAATTGTAACTGGTTAGCTGACACGCCCGAGGGATCAGCCATAAATTAACAATCCATAAAGTTATCAATTTTATGTTTAGCAATTCCTTAATAAGCACTAACCTGTGTTGATTAAAGCTAGTCTACTCACTTTATTGCATTAAAAAAGCGAAATACTTTTGTACGCTTTCGTCCATCAGGCGTAGGATTAGGCTCAGGTCTAGATTCAAAATTTAACTTTTGTTTCGGAAAAGGTTTTCCTAAGCCTCAGCTTAAGCATGAGCCTTTGAGCGTTACTTTTCCTAGGCCTAGTCAAAGCTTGAGACTAAGCATGATCGCTGCAGGCACTGGACGCATTGAAATGAATGATTTACCTTAAACAACGGTATAAATATAACGCGCATGTAAACGGTTATGGTTATAACTCATTGCACAGTACTTTTCTTAATAATTTTCAGACACACGGTTGCTGAAGTTTTAGACATATTGTGTAAATTTTAATACTGCAGTTTGTGTTAAAAACTTGTACAAAATATGTTTCTGAAAATTTATGCACAACCTCGTACCGGAGTCTAACCAATACATTGTTCACATGCCGAAAATTTAGAACCATAATTTTTCGCAGTAGTGGGTCAACCCTTAAAAAACGTTGCGCTACAAAGCATCTTAAGAACGCAACAGCGTCTTTCATCGTGCAAATAAAACTCACCGTTGACCGTCCCTACAAATGAGGAACACCAATTGCCAATGCATTCATCATAACAACCACGATCATTGTTGCAAACTGGGCAGGTAACGGCTGAAAAGCAAATCTTTCAACCAAATCATTACCCAATTAGGCCACGTTAATTAATGGGGCCTGCCCATTGGAAGACAAGAAGGCCGGTGTGCTGAGAGGCACGAAGGCTAAGGTTAAAGATTAGGGTAAGGCTTTGATTTGACATTACACTTAGGCTTGCACTTAGGTTTACGTTTAAGCTGAGATTTGAGTTTGACGGCCGCCTTTATAGTTTTATTGGTTAACAAGATCTTTTATTATGCACTCCTATCGTTGTAGAATTCACTAAATCAGTACTAGCCTTAGATTTCACATAAGCTCAATTCGAAGCTTGCTGGAAAGTGGTGATCAGCTGAGAAAAAAATCAAATCTTCCGATATTTGAACAAAATTTTGTTAGTCTTAAGTCAGCGTATAACAAACAGGGTATATCCAAATATCCGTTTCCGTTTCTATTTCTGTTATATATACATATAAAATATTTATATATCGTAATTATTTACAACAGATACGCTGCAACTGTTCGAAATGAAATAAAATTACAAAATTGATCCAAAATCTTAAAAATTTTGGTGCATCGCTATTTTTTAGTTTAAGGAAACCCAGTGAATATTTGCACGTCTCAGTTGTGTTAGCAGGAAAGTAAAACATTTTTGAAACTTTTATACTTCCTTATCCGTTTTGCGTTTTCGTTAATATTTTCACTATGCATATACACTCTGATAACAAAAGATTCCGAGTCGAACAGTTATGTTGTTAAAAATTTGAATTTTTAACTTTATACAACGTTATGCCTCGTTCTCCTATGAAAACGTTATTTTAAAATAAAGAAAATTACGCGGTCTGCCGGAGCCCTGAGTTGCCAAACACCGTCTTTCAAATCCTGACTGATCATCTGCGTTGCATCGTGTCGCATCACAAAATTGCAAACGCGCATGAATTATCGGTGCAAAATTTTGCGAGTTATCCATGTCCATTGTGTAAGATATGTCAGCGAAACCATGTTCACAGTAGTTTCTTTTATTGTACGGAAGAGGGGAGTGTTTTAACATTGTTGAGCAGGTTCGCAGAACTCCGACGTCTGAAATTTATAAACACCATACTAAGTAATTGCAAGAAATAACACATTTGGCACGTTGTCATGGGGAACCCAGAGTGCTCAGCGTCTTGAAAAATTTAGCTCCCACGTAGAAAATTTTATGACTCGCTTGTAAGTTGAAGGAATAGTAACTTTAACTGGTTTAGTGTATATGGTTATGTAACAGATTCAGTTTATGTTTTAAACGGCATTAACATCGTTTTCACCGTGTGACACGTGTTATATATGCGTTTTGAAGCCACAATTTCAATTTATATTTGTGGTTTTCGACAGTGGACTTAGAATATAATCAAATTTTTAATAAATTGACAACATATGCAGAAATTTTTTGCATAGGCTTAGACTTCGAAATATGAATATATTCACCTGAAGCGTTGAGACTTATGCTTAGGCTTTGGAACATGCCTATACACTGGTACGGTCGTCGGCTATACATAAGCCGAAATATTCGCAGATAAAAGCGATCTTGCAATGAAAGAGGTATTAAGTTCACATAACATCTCTGCTTCAGTTTTCCCACCTGATCTACCATTGCTTGAACTTCTGACAACTAACGTCAAGCAAACATCATCGCATGGTGCATACAGTCGGACTCGGCTTGGGTGGTCAAGGCAATCATTATTGTGTTGAACTACTTGTTGCACATTAACAGGCAACATCGTTGGAAATGGTCCACTCTTGCACTGAATGCAGTGGATGCGCTTTGGAACTCCTGAAATTGATTTGAAAACATGAAAGTCCACTGTGAGGCACTGGATGGTAGCGAATCTTACTTCGTTGATGTCACGGATAAGCTGGATTGTATATAGAGCTCGGCTTTAGGTGCTTGCCGTATGCTCCGTTAATTAAACTTGTTGCAGAAGTGTTTATTAAAAATGTTATTACAAATGAGTACTGTAGTGACCCGAATAAAAGGGGGGAGGATAATAAGAGGGGGTGGTCCGCGTTTTGAGTCCCAATCAATAGGAGTCCGTATCCCAAAGAAGAGTCCGTAAGTGTATAGAGTTGCTAATGCCTATATTAGAGTCCATAAATGTCAATTATTCCTCATTTTAGTACATAAGTGACTCCAGGACCAAATAATGTTGAGTTCGAAATCTTAAAGCGCGCGTAAGTTTTTAACCTTGCATTAATGCTCAAGCTATTGACACAAAACAAAACGTTTAATTCAACGGTTAGTTGCAGTACCGGATATATCAGTAACGAATGGTGGCGCAGCGTGGGTTAAAAACAAATAACAGACGGTAACCGAATAACAGGGGGGCACTATCTGCAGAGGCCAAATAAATATCAGCCCCCCTTCTTATTCGGGTCACTACTGTACGAAACAATCAGAATATTGGGTCATCAAAACATGTCAAAATGGTTTCGGTTAAAAAAACGAGGCGCTTAATTGATCTTTGAAACGTGCAGTCGTGTTCAATGCTGCCATTTCTCCGGTGAGATTATTCGAAACTGAAATCGTTGTTTTCGAGAAACTTTATTTTGTCTTGTTTTTATTAGTAAATAAATACAAAAAGGTCTTTCATCACATTTGGATGATATCTTGGCTGATGAGCTATCTATGAAATTTAATAATTACACCCATAAGTTTGGGGAAAACTATCAAAGTAATTGCGAAATGAAAGGCTGCGTCATACGGACCATTGATGCCGAACGATTTGCAACCTACAAATCAAAATCAAACTTCCACTTAAAAAGTAGAAGTGAATATCAGTATATCGTTGTTCATGGAGTCTGTGAACGAATAGTGGAGATTTTGAGCTTTAGCAATTGCTCATCGGCCAACATTCTAGCCACAATAGGGTCAAGTACCTTTATGTAATGCTTATCAGAAACAAACAGACAGAATAAAATTGCTCCAAGATAAAAATTTCCGTCTAAAATAATCTCACTCAATAAATGAAAGTTTACGTCTTTTATAATATACTGTAGTGAACAGAATAAGAGGGTGCGGGATAATAAGAGGGGACCCTATTTTGAGTCCCAATCAATAGGAGTCCGTATCTGCAATAAGAGTCCGTAAGCGGATGGAGGCCCTAAATCCTAATTAGAGCCCGTGAAGGTCAGTTCTTCCTAATTGTTGTCCGTAAATGACTCCAGGACCAAATAAAATTGAATTCGAATCTTTAAGGCGTACTTAAATTTTGAAAGTACATTCCTTAGTATAACCTTGCATGGTCGCTCAAGCTATTGGCGCAAGACAAATATATAAACGTTTAATTCAACGGTTAGTTGCAGTACCGGATATATCAAGTAACGAAGGGTGGCGCAGCATGGGTTAAAAATAAATAACAGTCCGTAACCGAATAACAAGGTGGGTACCCTCTGGAGAGGCCAAATAAATATCAGTCTCCACCCGCTTATTCGGGTCACTACAGTACTTTTATAGCAGCGATGAACTTACAGGTTTCAAAAGTCGATTAGGTTCCATCGTTTTCAAGTTTTACAAAAGTGAAATAAAAACTTACGCATAGCAAATGTTCTATTAACCTTCTCAAGCGTGTTTTGCCTGTCTTTGATAACATTTAAAAAGACGGGTGGCTAATAATCAGCATTGATAAACACACTTTAGCAGACCAATTTTCATTTGGCTAATAGTATATTTCGGGTTAGAACTTTATTTCATGTCAAGGCGAACCATATTTCACGGGAAGGATTCATTTCACGAGAGAACATTATATTATATTTAACGCTAAAATCACGTGATGTAACATCCGGGCGCACACGACTTCCCGTGACACTTGGTAAAAAATGTTAACTTAACCAATTTGTGAGTTTTGATAAGATTTTACTGTTTATTGGCAACTGTTGTTTATAGCCATGTAGAATGGATTAAAAATATGATTCAAAATCATTTAATATTTCTTCACTGTGATTTACATATACACATCAGAACTGTAATTTCACAGACATAGCGCACAGCTAACCTGTAGATCCCCCGCCGCTACTGCTACACGAACGACAACTGTTTGATGTTAACGTTAAAAATGTCAAAGTAATGAAGATTATGTCGTTCATTATTGAATTCAAACGTAATGCGAAGTTTAGTTTCATGAGCAAACCTATGACTCCAAACACCAATTTTTACGCTAGCAACAAATTATACGAAGCTTAATGTTATTAATAGTGCTGCCCTAAACAAAGACTGGTTCTAAATGTTTACGAAGTAACAGAATTTTCCGATGGTAAAAAAATTTTGTATTTCTGAGCTTCTCAGTGAACACTATAAATTCTTTAAGTATGAGAAATTTTAACTTTCACGCAATTAGGTATATATTAGACGAAATGACGTTTGTGTATGAAGCACCTATTTTTACTGAACCAAAGAAGAACGGGTCATGGAACGATCAGAGGCGAAACATTTTTTCTGCGCGATCGCCATGAAGTAAAGCTTAAGCTTTAGGCTTATTTTTTTGCTTTAGTCTAAGATGGATTCTAACTTTTGCGCTTAGGTTAGGCTTAGGTTTAGCAATATACACTTCTACTTCTGTTACGGTCTTGTTCTATGCTTTGGCCGAAGGACACGGAAATAAAATACCTATAGTTAATAATTAAAGTAACCAAACCATTGTTCACATTATTAGATTTGCTTTGTTCAATACAAAACCAAAGCTTAAATTGATTCGCCTTACTTCACACGAAACCTTCCTGAATCTAAAATAAAACAAAACGCAATGCTGTTATTTTCTTTATGGCGAAAAACCGATGAATGACCCTGACGCATAAAGTTTGGTGACAAATAAACATTAAAATTTTTAATTTTTTTCTCGGAAATGGAGAAAAGTGCTTGGCGTGCCAGCTAAAAAGAGAATTTAAATAAAATTCAAGCATTGTGTTGAATCATACAAGCTATTTTCAATAAGAAAAAATAATTCATTTTTAAAGGCTAACTAAAAATTGCATTTTAATATATAAATGCTAAGCTTGCAAACTTTAAGTATTTACCAAAATCAAAATTACAGTTTTTATAGCATAGTTTTAAATAATGAAAATAGCCAAAATGTCCAAGAATCACTACTTGCCGTCCTGTAAAGATAATGCAGGTTGATTCACAAACTTATACAGCTGCAATTTTGATTTTTTTACTCAGATAACATATTTGACCGATGTTAGATAACTTGACGTTTAAGCAAAAAGATTACCGTTTGTGATGAAAAAATGTAAATAGGAGAAGAGAGACTAAAATCACTAACTCCGATTACAGACAACAATAAACTCTTACCGACGAGCGAAGCGTTCACTCTTTCTGTGATTCGAATTAACAATTAAATGCTTAGTAAATAAATCGTAGATTGTCGGACCATTTTAATTTAGATAATTTTAGTTTAAGTAAAAAAACTTAAATTATTACCTTTCGAAAGCTATTCATTGCTGAAAACTTATCTCGTAAGTTCTCGTCACGTTTTCTTGTCTCTACGTACTCAGAACCAAACTTAATTTTTAGCAGTGTCAACAACAAAAACGATATTTAGCACAATACTATTGTTCGGGCAACTGCGAGTTTAATCCAAAATGGACCGAGTTAATAGAAGCACACTTTTCTTTTTTCTTCTCCTCTCAAACGGACTCCAGGATTTGGGCTCTCGTAAATTTTATTTTGCAAAGCGTTATAAGGTCTTGAAGAATAGTCAGCAAATTTGAGTATTCATATACCAAAACCTTTCTCGGTTTTTCGGTTCGATGTTAAAACTCAAACTCAGTTACACTACTAAAAATGATTGGCCAAACAGACTTACTCCGTAATAGGCTTTTTGGAATTACACAAGTCAAATTTGATTCTACCAGAGTCAACTTCGACTCACAGTCCCGAAAAACCTATTTAAGAAAACGTCAATTTGACTCGCCATTTTTTGCAGTGTAGTAATATTAAGAACTGAACTAAAATAGCCAATCCCGAATTATTATATTGGTCAGCATATTTTTTGTTAAGTCAAAATTAAAATTATTGATATACGACAATTGTTCCGTGAACGACTAAAATCATAGGTAGCCGGTGTGGCTTTAACCGTCCCTTGTATAGCTAAGGATAGTAACAATAGACACAATATAAATTGTGTTGAAATTTCCAGACTCATATTTTCTTAAATTTTCAAGACATACTGTATTGACATGAATAAAAAGGGGGGGTAATAAGAGGGGGTCCCCATTTTGAGTCCAAATCAATAGGAGTCCGTATCCTTAATAAGAGTCTGTAAGCGGATAGAGTCCCTAAACACTAATTAGAGTCCATAAATGTCAATTTGCCCTAATTGTAGCGCATAAATAACTCCAGACCAAATAATTTGAGTTCGAAACTTTAAAGCGTACCTAAATTTTGAAAGTACATTCATAAGTATAAGGATAATTGCAGTACCGGATATATATCAGTAGCGAAGGACGGCGGAGCGTGGGTTAAAAATAAATAACAGTCCGTAACCGAATAACAAGGGTGGTACCCTCTGGAGAGGCCAAATAAATATCAGTCCTCTCATCTTATTCGGGTCACTACAGTAAATGCCTTATATTTCAGGTTTAATAGTCTTAAACGTTAAAGAAACTTGTGTCTCAAATGGTTAAAGCATAAATGTTTTATAATCAAGAAATTACTATATCTAATTTATAAGACATATAAATTTCTTCCTATCAAGAAAGAACTTGTTATATTCAAGACTAATTTCCTGATTTTTATGTATGTAAAAAAGATGCTCCGTTTACATTCTTGAAATTGTATATAAATAATCGGATTTCAAAAATATTTCGGTTCGAGTTCAGGCTCCCCCCCAACCTAAGTATAAATCTTGGGCGTATCTTAGGTTGTAAAATTAGGGAATTGGGTTGAGCGTAAACTCCCAATTCAGAACGCAACTTCCCTGACAAATCTTGCAAAACATGTCTTTTATTTCAGACACATGTGTCTTATATTTCAGAAATTTTGCCTTAATCATTTATGAAACAGACTCTTAAATTTAAGACACTTAAAAGTGTTAAAAATTTAAGAAACGTACTTCTGAAAAATTTCGAAAACTACTGTTTTGCAAACAAGAAATATATGTCTGGGGTCTAAATTAAGACACAATTGTCTTGAATTTAAAAAAATTTCTTGAATATCAGAAAACGTTTTTTGTGTATAAGCATATTCTTCAAACTAAGCTAAGCCGAAGTAAGCAAAAACTAGTATAAAGGTTTATTACTTATTGCAACCCGCTTAAAGTTGGACCACCATTCCGCTAGATGGGCCAACAACCTAACTGAACCTAGTTAAAAAACAGGTGCCGTTCTTTGATACGCTGAAGTCCTGACTGAGAAAATTTTTGAAAACCGGTAAATGGGTCTTCGGTTTTTGATACGTAATACATACTCGCGGATTAAATAACCTAACAAAACCATTCAGTGAATTGCTAATTTTTAATGTTCAGAAACACACAGGGGAACCGTAAGTAGTAACGAAAGTCATCGTTTATTTGACGAAAAACAAAGTCAAAAATTTTACATAAATACTCGCGCAACAACAAAATTGAAAAATTTCATAAAGGTAGAGTTTTGTGGCCTTTGAACTATCATTGGAAGCAAGTTAAAACACACTATTTGCAGTAAATTTTTATGTGATCGACTTTAATGATTACGACCGTTCTTCATTTTAAAGCTTCCAAGTTAACATGTAAAAATCAATTTTCAAAAAACAAGAAAGTCGAAAATTAAATGAATTTCTAATGTATAAAAAACATTTTTAGTTTCAGTCACGGCATCGGCATCGAGCTTCGCTGAAGTCATATTGATCACACGTCGCTGACTCAAACCGATCACATCGTCGTTCACAACATCGCCGAAAATCATAGCATCTTTCGCGTCTGTTGTTGCCTTCACGTTCGACATGGCGGCGACATTCTCGACTCATTTCCTAGAAAGAGGTTTTCGAATCATTAGATGTGTATACTTCTTGTAAATTTTTCATTAACAAGATCCCAAGGTTTTTGTGGCGAATGATTTAAATGTATATATCATGGTTTTTTGCATTCGTGCAACCAGAATATTATGTTGTGGAGGCATGCAATGTGAGGTTCAGCGGCAAAAGATTAAAGAGCCACAGCAACTGCAATTTTCTCTGTTCAATGACAACTAGCGGAAGAAAGCATTACAATTAATTTATTTCTGTTTTATTCCTAGTGGATGTAGCGCCGCATCCTTTCGTACACGTGCCGGCGAACGTGTTTTTTACGCAATTTTGCAATTTATCTTAATAAAACGTCGTAGAATGAATATTTACTAGATAAATACATACGAATTTGAAACACACAGAAAATCTGTAATTCTTCACAAAAGTTCAAAAACGTTAAAGCTTAAAGCCACAGTGTGAAGTGTAATAAAAACCCTACCAAGCTTAAAGCCACAGTGTGAAGTGTAATAAAAAACCTACCAAGCTCAAATATTAAGTTCACACATAAATAAACAATTGCGGAACAACAGAAGCAAGCGGCGGTTACCATTTTAGTTCAAGATTAGCGGTCTTACCATCGTTAACAAAATAGAATTAACACGATTTGTGAGTCATTTCAATAATGCACAGCAGTAACACAAAACGCGTAAACTAGCAAGCATATTTGTGGCATGAGTGTTTTGGTTTGTGAAATAGTATCCAAGATTTAAAGCAAAACGGTAAATAATCTCGATATACAAGTCCAACTGCAGTTTTAAGAAAACATTTTCATTCCGCATCTAGTTTAACCAAACAAACCATTTCGTGTTCAAAAAATAATCATTTTTAACTTGGCGTCAACAATGTTTTTCAATTTTCAAGTACTCACAAAGTAACCCCCAACAGGTTATCAGACATATTTCACGTTGACAATGTTTTCCACCCGAAGGTAAATACGGACATGTTTCTAAGCGATATTTTCTACTCGAACAACAAAGAAACCACAAATGTTATATTGAAAAAACCAAAACGGCACGTTCTTGATTCGTTAGCTGTAAACTTTGCGTAAACTAACCCTTGAGTTATATATCTTATATATTCATGATCGGCTAAAACTACAAATTGAAGGAGGCCAGTAAATCAGTTAAAACAATTTTTCTTCATCTTTTCAAAAAGTGAAAAGCATAGAAATGATTTTGTCTGATGAAAAGCGCTAAAATGTAAAATTCAGCATACATAATTATCATCATTTCGTCTGCGTCCATGATGATGTTTTGGATCACACCGACACAGTCGTTCATCTTCATAAAACGAGCCACGAGTGCATGTAATATCGGGCCGTCTATGTCCATGTTCACGGCATCGTTCTGTACAACACTCTGAGAATATTCGACAATGACGTCTGCCGCGCGCTTCAGCAATTCGAATACACTCACTGGTTATTCGGCTATCCTAATGGCGAAAACACATTTTTCAGTTCGAAACATATATGAAATACAAAAAAATTAATGCGTATGACCAGAGTGATTGCGCAGAAGAGCTTTCGTGCGGAAGATTTTAGGGCTCACAGTTTATGAAATTAATTATGTCATGAACGAGTTTATTTCTACAATTCAACGCCACCACTTGTAACCTCACTTGACAGACTGATAGAGTCTCAAAGCGGTTGAATTAACAACCGCTACGCTTTTTGGAAACAATTTAAAACCAATAACATCTTCGTGCGAATGCAGAGAACTGATTGTAGCAATTTTTTGCCGCGTAAACTTTTCGGAATTTAAACTGTGACAAGATATTTTGTAGTCTTGAATCTCTTTATCATTTTTCTTTAAGGAATTACGTGCAGTAAATAATTATTTTCGGCACCGAATTTAGCATTTTTATGCTTACACCCGCACTAAATTTTTAACACAACAAGAAACTTACTCGGCGCTTTGATTCACTGGCTTCAGTCAGGCAAAAGGCAAGAACCACAATGGTTACAGTTAGTTTCGGAAAGATCTGCATTTGCAAATGTAAATATCGGTTAATATTTATTTACCGTTTGTCTTGTTTTGTTTAAATTCAAAATGAAGTATAATTATACACCTTTAAGTTGTCATTATACACAGCAAAAACTGGTTAGTCAATTTGACTCCCTCAGAAATAGGTTTTCCGGACTACAGAAGTCAGTCAAAATTCGACTCCGCCAGTCAAATCTGACTCACTGCGCGACCCAGGTAGTCGAATGTGACTCTGGCGGGGTAGAATTTTGACTCAGTTTGTGTAGTCCGGTAAAGCCTATTTCGGAGAGAGTCAATTTGACTCACCGTTTTTTGCAGTGTATATATCCATGCTTCGTAAGGAATTTGACAAACCCTCTTATGCTGTTGTTCTACGAAAGTACAACTTTAAAGATTTTTAGTTGTAAGTACTTTAAAACGGTTTGCGTCATGATTTCTGTACGTCGCTCTATTTGCTGTTTTTTCAGTGCAGCCATTAGTTTTGTAGTTTGATATACTTGTATGTTGATCTGTTCAGTGCAGTTGCAACACGCATATTTTCGTTTAAATGTGCACTAATTACAGAAAACAATATGAAATCTACTAAATATGCTTCAGGAATCCAGAAAACGGCACTGCATTAAAGCAGGTAATATTTCACAACTTGATTTAAAAGTAAATTGCAAACGACACCACAACAGTTATATACTGATAAGACATAGAATATTTTTGTCTAGGTTAAACATTAGCCAAGTCAACTTCAATTATTTTTAGGCAAGTACGTAGTGCGTAGGACTTTAGTCACACAGCAAGCAAAGCGGCCACGGGTGCACGCAGCTTATAAAAATTCATCAGTTCAAACGTCCAAACAACTGTTTAAGTTAATACATTACATAAAGAAATAATCCAATTTTTTTGGAGATGTGTCACAAATGTTATAAATGCAATTTCTGACTCGCTGTTGAAACTATTTAGCGATTTTGCTTTTATGAACAAATTCTCATTAATCAAATGAATTTTTAAATCGTCAGATGTTCCTTGGTATAACAAATTGCTACGCAAAGTTCCACCCATTCAGTTATTCAGAGCAGGAATCCACAGCTGCTTTAAATAATATGTAAGTGATACAGTGCGGGTTCACGTTATAATCGGACAGTTTGGGACCTATTTTGTTCCTTTTAGAATATTGGGTAACATTTTGTCTGCTAATAAACCCAATATATTAAAAAGGTTTTAAGTATCTGCGATCATCATGTGTAGCTCGCTTTTGTATTTCAATATTTTATGATTTTCGATATTCTGCACACATATGTTTAACAACACATATGTGTTTCTGTCGACCACAGTTAGCCAATGCCATATGACGCTCGAGTTATGTCAGTCTACCCGGTATGAGAGTCCACATTTTTACGTTGATATAGAATCATCAAGGGACAAACTATGAACAACCTGACGCGGTAATAACGTGAATCTGAACTGTCATTTGGTTCAACATTCAATATTTATAAAATGGAAAGTACATGCTTTGTCTGCACCTGAACAACGAATCACAGGAGTATCGTCGTCACAAAATTCGGGAACAGTTAAATTTGTTTTTGTCAGAAAACCTGTTTCGAATCGTGTTAGATTTAAGCTCTTGGGCCTTATGCTCAGTTTTAGTATTACATTGCAAAAAACGGTGGGTCAAATTGACTGTCTCCGAAATAGGCTCTACGGGACTACACAAACTGAGTCAAATTCGACTCCTCCAGAATCAGTTTCGACTTACTAATTCGCACGGTTGGCTCTGGCGTAGTCGAATTTGACTCAGTTTGTGCAGTCCCGTACAGCCTATTTCGGAGAGAGTCAATTTGACTCATCATTCCTTTTTATCAGTGTAGGTTTGGGTTCGGCCTCAGAACTAACCTTATAGCCTTTAGTTTCTGGAAAATCTATGTGCAAAATTACCAGTTTATTTATATTTTAGTGACGTTCGCCGTTGGTGAACTATGCTATTCGAAATATCTAAAAACACCACTTTGATGCCAAACTCTTCATTCTACTTTTATTACGACATATTTTCTTGTGGTAAATCAGAGCTCACATCCTTTCGACCCATTTGATAGCCTTTTGATGAGATTTTGCCCTGATGGGCAGTTCGGCATTGACACACTGCATCTTCTAGTTGACCGTCAATGCATTGGTTTGTTGTCGGAGTCGTACCTTGATGTTGGCACGTTTGCATACAACAAGAGCGAAAGTCCGCACAACCTGTTTTCGTGATATCGTATCCTCTGATCAATATACTATTGCGACATTGCGTGGATTCCGTGTTCTAAAAACTAATTACTATTCTAGAACGCCCACTGCCAGTAGAAAAGTTTATGACAAACTGAGGCATTGGAAACCTTGCTGGCTGTTTTTTACCTTGCTTAAAATATATTGTTTTAATAATAGGAAAATTACTGCTTAAAAACCTGGTTTGGTGCAGTTGCATTGATGCGCATACTTGCCCGTACACATGAATATCATGGTTTAATCGTAGTTGCAGAATACATAACACCATGCAAAAAAACTACACAGTACAAGAATATCCCCATAAGTTTGGCTAGAAACATCGTCACATTCAATTTGGTAAAAACGCAAATTTCCACTTACATATAGCGACGGATCAGAACTTCCGACATTGTAGCATTTTAAGATTAATCCAAGAATTAGCGCCATATTTAGTTGCATAATTAATAGTTTTTGATTTTGAGAAAACATTATAGCTGAAAAATACCATGGAAAATTTATGGTTTCACTGACAACCTGAAGAGCTTATCGAAGTAGGGATATGCAAACAATTTTAAGCGAAATCGTTCGTGGTTAAGGTGTTTCCTAGCTTGATCCTTGGCTAGGATTAAAAACGAGTCAAGTTTGAACTGCAGCTATTATGATCGAATTGGCAAACTGGCAACGATTCCTTACAGTAGGCATCAAAACCAAATTTTTATACTACTAAAATTGCGTTTGGCTTTTGTAATTTCCAGAAACACCGCTGCTGGCTCAGTATTTTAAATAAGAATTTTCTCGATGCAGCAAACAATTGTTTATATAAAACATTGTATAGATGCAGTTGTTAGAAATGCAATGCAAGCAATAAAATACTACATCAAAAGCAATAAACTTTATTTGACTTTGTAATGTAAACTGCACTTCGACAAGCACTGGGGCTTTTTGCGTATTAGTGATACAGGCGATAATTGTACAAAATATGAGGTAGTTGAGAATCCTGGCTGAGCTGAGTACGAGCTTTCTCTTTCTGAGTTTCTCAGCTAAGCACAGACCTGTTACAAACAGGCCATAAAAGAGCTATACAAATCAGAGAATGGTGCTTGTATATTTCTCCATTTACTTGGTGTCGGTCACGATCTCGATCTCTACCACCACCTATATATCGATCTTGTTCCTGACAATAACATTTCGCTTGATTCATACGATCTGCCACACATTCGTTTTTTTCGGCGGAGGTTCCTCTACGCAAACATGTGTCAATGCAGCAAGTGCGGAATTCCTCACATTTTCGATACGAATCATACGGACTCATACGGGCTTTTTGACGGCATTTGAACGAATCTGAATTCTAAAAACAACTGAAACAGCTGTAAACAAACGCAAACGATAGCTAAACTCAAATATGTTTTCTATCTTTTTAGTTTGATTTTAGAGTTTGATGCTCGATTCTCGTCGTGGTCATACTTTGCAGAAAACAGCCAACCATATCCACAGTACTTCGGAGAAAAAGGTCACCTCGACGGTGCAGTTTTGGCAACCCCAAACCGATCTCTTAACTTGTTTTAGGTCATTCAGATAGTACCCATATGAAAACATAATATGAACCTGTATTGAGCCTCCACCGTGTCGATCAGGAATAAACGAGTCATCATCATCATCATCATAATCTGTATCATCTCGATCATCATAGTAACGGCATTCGCATTCTTTTTCAGCTAACAGATACATAAGGCCTTAAAAGTTTCAAATTCATAGAACTTAATATGTCCAAATAAAACTACTACGAAGAAAAGTCAGATTAATTGTCGTATTGTGACAAGTTTACGAGATGTAGATTGGTTGATTAGGTACTGAATATGATATTTAATTTTTTTAAGTTACTTTTTGGAAAAAGTTAGGTAGTTAAATCTTTAATGAACAATTTCGTTACCAAAATTACCGGAACGTCTGGCAACATACTAGCCGGTGCTATTTTTTCTGCCTGACCTCGAACCCGAAGCCAAGGGGGCCAGGAGGCTTAGTCTCCCTGGAAAGGTTTTGTGCCCCTCAAAAATATTTCTCCTTGCTTGCAAATTAACAAACCGCTGTCGAAACTGTCCCGCTGTTCAAAGTTTCACGCTGTCCGAACTGTCCTAACTGTCCCACTTTCCCCACTGTCCCTGAGTCCCAACTATCCCGCAGGCTCAACTGTCCCGCTGTCCCAAGACCAACTGTCCAACTGTTCCGCTGTCGCAACTGTCATGCTGTCCCCACTGTTCCGCTGTCCCAACTATTCCGCTGACCAAACTGTCCAACTGTTCCCCTGTCCAACTATTTCGCTGTCCCAACTGGCACATTGTCCCACTGTCACAACTGTCCCGACTGTCCGCTGGTTCAACTGTCCAACTGTTCCGCTGTATGCCACTGTCCCATCTGTACAACTGTTCCGCTGTTCCAACTGTCCCGCTGTTCCAACAACTGTCTCAACTGTCCAACTGTCCTCTGTCCAACTATCCTAACTGTCCCGCTGTTCCAACTGTCCCGCTGTCTAACTGTCCCACTGTTTCCACTGTCTCGCGGTCCCAACTGTCCCGCTGTTCCAACTGCACCGCTGCCCAACTGTCCCGCTGTTCCAACAACTGTCCCGCTGTTCCAACTGTCCCACTGTTCCAACTGTCCCACTGTCCCAACTGTCCCGTGGTGCCAACTGTCCCGCTGCCTCAACTTCCCACTGTTCCGCTGTATCACGCTTTCCCAACTGTCCCGCTGTTCCAACTTGTCCCACTGTCCCAGCTGTCCCAACTGTCCCGCTGTCCCAACTGTCCAACTGTTCCGCTGTCCCAACTGTCCCGCAGACCAAAAACAGTCCCGATGTTCCAACTGTCCTAACTGTCACACTGGCCCAACTGTCCCAACTGTCCCGCTGTCCCAACTGTCGAACTGTTCCGCTGTATCCCACTGTTCCAACTATCCCGCTGTCCCAACTGTCCCGCTGTTTCCACTGTTTCGTTGTCCCAACTGTCCCGCTGTCCCAACTGTCCCGCAGTTCCAAAAACAGTCCCGCCGCTGTTCCAACTGTCCTAGCTGTCACACTGGCCCAACTGTCCCAACTGTCCACCTGTTCCGCTGTATCCCACTGTCCCAACTGTCCTAACTGTCCCGATGTCCAACTCTCCTAACTGTCCCGCAGTTCCAACTGTCCCGCTGTCCCAATTGTCCCGCTGTTTTCACTGTCTCGCTGTCCCAACTGTCTCGCTGTCCCAACTGCACCGCTGCCAAACGGTGCCGCTGTTCCAACTGTCCTAACTGTCCCACTGTCCCAACTGTCCCACTGTCCCAACTGTCCCGGGGTGCCAACTGTCCCGCTGCCTCAACTGTCCCACTGTTCCTCTGTATCACGCTGTCCCCACTGTCCCACCTGTCCAACTGTTCCGCTGTCCCAACTGTCCCGCGGTTCCAAAAACAGACCCGCTGTTCCAACTATCCTAACTGTCACACTGGCCCAACTGTCCCACTGTCCCAACTGTTCCGCTGTCCCAACTGTCCTAACTGTCCCGATGTCCAACTATCCTAACTGTCCCGCTGTTCCAACGGTCCCGCTGTCCCAACTGTCCCGCTGTTCCACGGTGTCAACTTTCCAGCTCTCCAACTGTCCGCACTGTCCCAATCACATTTGTTGTGTGTAATCCTGGTACTTTGTTGTCCTGGAACAATGGGACCACACTTAGTGAACATTGGCCCACATTTTTATACTTTTTGCAAACGAAAATTTAAATTCAATTAATTAAATCTGCAACATTTATTTATTTCGCGATCATTTAGAACAGCAGTTTTCATGCTCGAACAAAAATTACTAATAAGTCAATGGCTGGGTTCTGAAAGTTATACTTAATTAAGGCGTCTACTTGCGTAAATACTTAACTTTTCGAATACAAACAGATAAATGCCAAACGTGAACCACTGTCATAACAAAACAGTAATAGTTCTGCTTTATATTAAAAAGACATCATAGGTCTATAACCTCAATTCGACCAAGGTTAGTATGTCTGGGCAGCTAATAAGTGATTGCTTAGCACGTACTTAAGTACTATAAGTCGTACATAAGTATGGTTTCAGAAACCCAACCATTGTATACAGACCACGTTCACAGTCTATATCTCTCTATCAAAGAATAATTTTATTTAAATAAATTACCGTCGCATTTAACACGGCGAGTTCCTCCACGACTGTCGCAACTTTGCCGACAACATCGTTTAAATTCACTACACTTTTCTTGCTTGTTTCCATCTACGTCATCTCCACGTTGCGTGCAACGTTCCAAAACATTGCCGCCGCCTGTTCGTCTATGGCCATTTCTATCCGGATAACGGTCGGGGTCCTAAAACAACTTAATGATGCTTATTTTATTTGCGTCATACAGAAATACTTTGTATCTATACTGAAATGTCTGTTAAGAGCTGTTGGGTAAAGCCAACTAATATTTTGTCTCATTGACCGTACCGCATTTTTTACGCCTATATATCAAGGTGCAATCGGAGGACGGCCTCCGGCCCGGGCAAAAATCCACCTCCGGCTGTGGTGCATAGTTTTACATAATTATTTGCTTGTTGCGTTTCGTTTTAACTTCTGGTACAATTTTGAGGCATAAATTGCCGAGATTTTGTAAAGAGATTAGCATAGAACCAAATGATATTACACTTCACATATTAATGCTAAAATTAGCAAGTTTAACACCATTTTATTTCGCATCACCTCAGGTTTTGCCCAGCTCCAGCAAATTTTTTTGACCTTCGACTCCGGTTCGGGTATTTTTCAGCTCCGGTTGCACCGTGCAGTGCTTGCTTACCCACTTCATTAGATTAATCGATGACTCTAGGTTTCAAAAACAAATAACGCACTCTATCAACATACATAGGTATTGTGTTAAAATAAACCGCTATTTTGAACGTTTTTCGCGTTTCAATTACCGTTTTAAAAACGCTTTTTTGCAAAAAAATGTGCTTAAAAACAGTTTAAATACTTGAAAACGCTGGTCAGAAAGAAAAATGTTTAATGTAAAATTAAAACATTTTTCGCGTTATGAAAGGTGTTATGCAAAATATACTGTTGAAATAGTACGCAACTGGGTGATATTTGATAGTTTAAGTTTTCTCTTTTGGAAACTGTAAGCCATAGTTGCTTATGGTCACTGGTCTTTGGCTCGGATACCATGAGGGCTCAGTCCTGCTAAAATGTATTGAATCCACTTTTAAAAGTTGTCACCTCTCTTGTAAACTGGTATACCACGTTTTCCGCTCACGAATTTTTTTCTGCCGCTCTTTTAGATATTTCATACAAAAAGTTATGAGCCCCAAAATAGGTTTACCCTCTGAAATAATTTTGCCAGCAAGAAAAGTTCAGCCATCGAATTTATGCCAAAATCCCTTTCGCCTCCTTGAATTTTTTATCCTGCGCCAACACAATTTCTTAGGTCACGGACACAACAACTAGAAACCTGTTAATGCAGAACGAACGACTAACTGATACCACTGATTTATCAATAAAGTTAGTGTCCATAAATTGGTAGCGTAGCAATATTTTGCATTTAAACACAGTGAGTATACTAAATATGTAAAATAAGCTACGCTCCAATCCAATTTGACGTATATACCATTCCACCGCTGCCATTATCGCATTCGCACTCCGAGGTGGCCCTACGATAATCCAGCCTTGAACAACGTGAAACACGAGGCGGTCGCGAACTTTGTTGTCGACATTTATCAGAACAGCATTCGTTGAATGCGTCACATTTGGCACGATCAGTTCGATATACACGCCGTTCGACGCTTTCAAAACATTTAAACGCTTCGTTTGAATGGCGTCTTGTGTTACGCTCGCGCTGAAAAATATTTTAGTAAATACTCCACAATAATTTAATTAAAGTCTCCGTGAAAATATGTATGAAAGAGGTAAACTGAATATACATTGGCATTTTATCAAATTTCATTTCGAAACACTAGATGCCTATTTTACACTTTCTGATGCATTGCGCCAGTTTCTTTCAAATTTTAAAGTAGATGTCTTACGTCATATTCGTCAAAGTCGTCAGTATCTGCGCTGTGACATTTACAATTTTCGTAAAAGCAATCCGCTTCTTTGACAGACAGACCTTCTCTGTCGCATTTTTCTCGGCAACACCTTTTAAAGTTTGAGCAGTGATCGGACGAACGCTGTCGAGAATCTTTGCATTCTCGTGAGAAATCGACGATCTCAAATGCAATTCTGGTTTGAATTTATATAACGTTTAATGCTACGCAATGACAACAACGCGTTGCAATCATTCTTCAGAGTCCTTTGCTTATCACAAATAGTGCGAGCTAATCCGCATGTACGATGTTTACTGAATGTAATTGTTGTGTTAAAAAAGTTTGATATTTCGACAATAGAACAACTCGAAAGGTTTTGGATAAATTGACGCCGAGGTGGCTGCTTTCGAATATGGTTGGACTCTGCTGTAGTGACAAGGATAAGAGGGGGTTAATTGAGTTCGAAACTTTAAAGCGTACATAAGTTTTGAAAGTATTCTTAAGTATAATCTTGCATTATCGCTCAAGCTACTGACACCAGACAAATTAACGTTTAATTCAACGGATAGTTGCAATACCGGACATATCAGTAATGATGGGCCACGGAGGGCGGGTTAAAAATAAATAACAGTCCGTAACCGAATAACAGGAAGGGGTGGGGGTATCCTCTCGAGATGCCAAATAAATATCAGCTCCCCGCTTATTCGGGTCACTACAGTACGTACATACAAAAAAGAATATAACGCTGTTTGAATTTTGTAGTTTTCATATTTTAGTTGATGTGTATACTCCTGTAGCGAAGTAAAAACTTAATCTAAATCTACTCTTTTATAGACCCAAGAGAAATCTGGACGCATTTTAAAGTAACATGGGCTATTTATTTTATAGTATGTCACGATACATTATACAACTTTTGATCTGTTTTTTCGACATTATGTCGAAAAAGCGGAAATCTGTGAAATTTAAACAAAAAAGAATAGTTTCGTTTAACTTTTCAACTGAACAGTTGTATAACGAAAAGAATATAAATATGAAACAATATGGTTTGATGAATTAATATTATCAAACATATCAGAACTCTAGCACTCACATTTTATTATTTTGTAATTTTTCGATTTCTGAATTTTAATTTTCAGTGTTTTAAATTTATTTGAAAAATTGGAAACAACGTAACAGGCCGGCATAAGGATCAATGTGGCGGGCGGCTAGCGTTATGGATTTCACTCATATCGAGAATGAAACCAAACATTTATTTTCGAGAAGTTGGAAATTGAATATGTACCAGCCGTTGTATAGGTAATTTTGTTCAAAATCGAAAATGAAAAAAATTGTTTTCAGCAAAATTGAAAATGGAAAGATGTGACCAGCCAGTTTAAACCAAGTTACTAATCATAGAGTATAATATTATTTTTGCACTGCAGGCATAGTATTGAGCACAAAATTTCAATTATACTGTAAAGTTCATGTAGAAAGTTCGGCAACATTTTGTTGAATGAAAATAAGCTGAAAAATTATTTCTTTTTCTTTTACTGTTCTCACCAAAACGTTGCCGTACACTGCAACATTTGGCCCATGTAAAGATCAGGGGCGGAACGTTGTTCTGTGGGCCTATAAAAGAGTAAGCTTGAGGTTTAGACTATTTTTGCTTGGCTTCGGCTTACGTTTAGGCTTACGAATATGCTCATTCTTACGCTTAGGCTTAGACTTAGGCTTAGGAATATGTTTGTAATATACTGTTTCGGCTTCGGCTTAGGCTAACGCTTAGGAATATGCTCATTCTTTACGTTTAGGCTTAGGCTTAGGCTTAGGAATATGTTTGGAATATAATGTTTCGCACCTGTTCTTTACAGTGGCCCAACCTTTTAAACTCACCGCCAATGCGAAGACGGCACATAGTAATAGGCAGATCAGAACGGCTCCTGTTTTTATTGTCTTCATATCTACTATGAAATTTACAACAATGTTTTACTTTTAAAATCGTAAGGCAGCAGTTATAATACCTAAGCCTAGCAAAAATACAGTCTAAAATCCAACTCTACTCTTTTGCAGTAGCACCGAAAAACAGGACGCCCACAAAAGTTACATGGAATAACGCTGCAATGTATACCTATAAAATGAAACCGTATCAGCTTGAAACCATTGGCACAGGAATGATATACATAGATAGGTAAAGTTTTGACATACCTATACTTCTTGCTTGTTTTTTTTAGTTTTTGATAATTTAAATTTCGAGGTGTAATCGGTCAAAGTCATCATTATTTTTCTCAATTTGGTTGTGTAAGTAGTCGCGGAACAAAAAATTTTGGTATATAGGTACAACATACGAGAAGTAAACCAGTAAGAACACTTTTGATTAACTTCTCTCATATTACATTACAGGTTCACAGGCTATCGTATACTTTATTTCCAGCATGCGTAGGATAAGGCTTTGACAGGTTTACAAAAAGGCTCGCTTGTGCAAAAGCCAATGCGTAAACCTTTGCCAATACGCCCGTGCCAAACAAGCTCATAGTTAGACTAAACGTCAGGGGGACAAGCCAATATCGGACATTTTTTCTAATATCTCGATATCCAGCAAATATTGCCAAATATTTTGTCAAGGTATCTGTAATTAAATTTTCAACTTCGCACATCTGAAACTCGATATTGTGTTTTTTGGGTTTCCGAACCTTAATTTTTATTTCTTTTAAGCACTTGTTTTACTTATTACTCTATAGGAAGTACTCTGACCCACAAACTTATTGTTATGAGCGTAAAACATACAATTCTAACAAGCAGGCCTTGAGAAGGATCAGGGAGACCGGGTACGCATATCCTGCAACAATTAGAAGCCACCTAAAACAAAAACATCTTTAACTATTAAGGTGAAGCTGTTTTGCTTCAGAAGCCTTTTAATGTAAGTCGAAATTAAAATCATGTGACAACTCAACAAGAAAAACGCTATATTCAATTTTTGCTGTGAACTTTCACATCCTGTTTTTCGAGCGAATATGTGTATAAAGAAGTAAATCGATTTTCGTCTGTCAGTTGTTGAAAATAAAAAAAGATTAATTTCGAACAAACAAATCACGCATTCACCATTGCTTACAAGCTATTGGAATTGGTTGAACACGTTTTAGTGGTGCATGAATCAGAGACGCAGACAAAATCTCAGGTTGTAAGGTACATTTCATTTTCATACTCAAGAATTTTTTAACATCCGGCCTTGTTCTTGATTATGAATTTATGAATTTAACATCACAACGATATTTTTATCACTATCGCTAAAGAAGTGCAAATTTCAAAAATTTTCTACATATACAGGGTGCAATCAGAATTGTAAAATACTGGAACCGGAAGGTTTAAAAATGCGGAACCAAAAACATATTGGTTACCGAAAAATTCATTTATAAACCAATTTTATCGTTTTTCATTGGAAAAAAGTATAGTATTTCTAATTATAGAGTACTTAGACACAAACTGATAATTTTGGCAATACACATTCAGAGTAAGACAAGTGTAGATTAATATGTTAGTATGGTACGTTAATTTTTCTAAAATTTTCAAATGAGAAATGTTTGCAGTGCCAAAAATACCGGAAAAGTCCGGTGAAAAAATACCAGATTTATTACCGGAACCTAACAGTGAAAAATACCGGATTTCCCTACCAAATCTAGAGTTCCGGTGCATCCTGATACGCATCTAGCTATTGCTTTGAGTTGCACACAAATCAATAAAATAGACGTGCTTTATCGGCGAACTAAGTCCTAAGCTGGAATAGATCTGTCGCTTCTAGTCAGTCACAAGTCAAATCATCCTGGGAACAGGCTGGTAAATGTTTTGAAACACAATTTTTTGACAAAAATTTTCTGAGAAGAAAAACTGTAAGGTAGGAAGGAACATTATCATTTTTCTACAAAAAAATTTGTGAGGGTAAAACATAAAATAGGGAAGGACCTTGCCATTTAATCACAAAAACACTTCTGACGGGAAGCGTACGAAAACTCATGCCCCTCCTTCTTTGGATCCGCTACTACCTGCTTTCTCACAAAGCCGCAGTACAGTGGCCTTAACTTTTAAACTATTTTTTGCCTGGGCTTAGGCTTACGTTTTGTTTTAGACTTGTGTTTATTACTCTATAAGGAGGCTTTTAATAGTTTAAACACAAATTGTGTAAGCGACAGTAAAATTTTGTAATAGTAGATTACGGTGGCGCAATGCTTGTCATGCGGCGACGTCCGGAGTTGTACGGCACCGCAACTAAGATTTTGTTTAGAAATATATATATATATATACTTAATATGCGATGCCATGTAGAAATTCTTGTGCTTTGCGGCACAGTGCAACGTCATCAAATGTTTAGCGCCACCTTAAGTATACCTATAATCTATCTCAAACTCAAAAGATGAAATATTCGAACATGAGCTTATGATAGTATCCAACAAGATGTAAAGAGAAGAAATGTTTTCAATAGCATACTAAATTATAGTCTTCTGGCAGGAACTAAGGTCAGTATTTTTATGCCACTCTCGGCCAATGTTACTTTAAGGGGCGTAACAGTAGATTAACCGTATTCCTAAGCCTAAGCCATACAAAAATGTGTTCATAAGCCTAAAGCAAAAAATGTAATCTGTAATCTAAACCTTACTCTTTTATAGACCCACTCTACGCTAGCCCGTAAAACAAAATTATGAGGTTATATGTTAAGACATCAAATCCGCTACGCCCCGGTAAAAATCTCCAATATACTGACACAATTATTTTTATTAAAACAAACAGATGAAGTGCAAGCTACGCATGAACTACATCCAAATGTGACCTAAGGAATTTAAGTAATCGAAACGGTAGTGCAACCTTTTTATTCAGCACGTAGATTACAGCAACCAGTTTTGCACCGATAACTTTATTAGTTACTTAAGCGCAGTTCTAAAATAAATTTTGTTTGCTTGCCAGTTATCAGCTGTCGCAGTTTATTTTTAATGCACATATATACTTAGCTTTTCGAAAATAAAGCTACTAGGTACTGCCCACGGAAAACTGTTGCAACATGTATAAATTCTAGATATATATCCTGCTCTTTAATAGCTTAAACTAACTTGATTTAAAGCTTCCTGCTCTCTAATTGCTTAAAATAACTTGATTCAAAGCTTAAGCTAGTTTAACAATATTAAACTAAAGTTTCTAGATAAACTAAACTAACTGGTAGGTTGCGATTCATTCGAAACCTTACGTATCTTAGTTTAAGCTGAACGTAATGAATTGTAAGAACATGCATATTGTACCAGAATAAAAGAGGGGTCCCCATTTTGGGTCCCGATCAATAGGAATCCGTATCCCTAATAAGAGTCCAAAAGCGGATAGAGCCCCTAAAACCTCAAGAGTCCATTCAGTTATCCCTAATTGTAGTGCATATATAAGTCCAGGAACAAATAATCTGAGTTCGAAATTTTAAAGCGTACTTATGTTTCGCACGTACATTCCCAACAGGGTACAACCGGATGTGAAAAATAGCGGAGCCGGAGGTTAACGAAACTTGCCGGAGCAGGAGGTGAGGCGAAATAGGTAGTAAAAGTGTGATAACGGTTAATTAGTTAACTTTAGCCAACATCTGCAATATGTTGTAAAGGTGTTTGGTTTTTACGCTAATTTTCTGCGAATTTGGGAAATTCTTTCCTAAAAATTGTGGCAAAAGTAAAACGAAACGCGTTAAACAGATAAATTTTGCAAAATTTTTAAAATTTGACTACCGAAATTGCCTAAACCTCTGGCAAAGATTCTACCGGAGCCAGAGGCCGATGTTCTTCCGGAGCCGGAGGCAGACCTTGGTTTGTACCCTGATTCTCAAGTATACCGTGCCTTACCGCTCAAACGGCCCATGTATAGAACAGGACCGGAACAGTAGTATACTGTAGAGACAAAAATAAGAGGGGGACCGATATTTATTTGGCCTCTCCAGAGGGTACCCCCTTGTTATTCGGTTACGGACTGTTATTTATTTTCAACAAACGCTCTGCCGCCCTTCGTTACTGGTATATATCCGGTACTGCAATTATTCGTTGAATTAAACGTTTATTTGTTTAGTGTCAATAGCTTGAGCGATAATACAAGGTTATACTTAGGAATGTACTTTCAAAGTTTAAGTAAGCTTTAAAGTTTGGAATTCAAATTATTTGGTCCTGGAGTCATTTATGCGCTACAATTTAAGGTTAATTGACATTTATGGACCCTAATTAAGGTTTAGGGACTCTATCCGCTTACGGATTCTTATTAGGGATACGGACTCCTATTGATTCGGACTCAAAATGGGGACCCCCCTCTTATTCGGATCAATACAGTAGTTTCTGAGCAGCACTTACACCTTAAACCAAAAAAAGTTTAGCTTAAACTTGCCCTAAACATCAAAACGTTAGTTTAAATTAAACCAAGAATTCCAGTTAGTTAGTCCGTTCATCAATTTATTTAAGCTTGAGCTATTTTAGCAGTATTAATATTCTAGATTAACTAACCTAATTAACTGTTACGCTCAAAATCATTTGAAATATTTCATCTTCTTAGTTTAAAGTAAACTTGTTTCTGAGCGGCACTTATACAGTAAACCAAAAATAAGTTTAGCTCAATTTCGCCTTAAAGTTAAAAATATGAGTTTAAATCAAAGTTATATTTCGAAGTTCAGCTAGTCCGTTTAACCATTTAAGTTTTACTTTAATGTCAGTTCACTTTGCTATTGTTTCGGGTTCTACAAGCAGCGTGGCAAGTAGGTAAGGAATTTTTTACCCGACCCGCGGTTTACCCCCCCCCCAAGCAAGAATTTTTACCCGCGGGTCGCGGGTAAAAAATTCTTATTTGAATGGATGAAGTGTGGGTCGGGTAAAAAATCTTCACAAATCCCTAGCAACAATTTTCGGAGTCTCACTTTTTCTAGGAAAATTCGGACGGGGTCTGATTTTTCCTTCAACTTGGCAATTTCAGTAGCGCAATTTTGCATCTTTTTTTACAAAATTTATTTGTTTTTGCGTTTCGTTTTAACTTATTGAGCAAAAAATTATTGAGATAGCCCGCGTTGAATTCTGTGAATTCAGACACGGTTTTAGTTCAGACACTAACAAGAAGCTATTCACTTTATATATTTTGTTGTCTGAATTATCACGTAAAGCTCAAAGATTTACTACATATTCAGCAGCTAGCTAAAATTCTCTGTTATTCCTGTTGAAGTGAGGGACCTTGAAATATTAACTATACATAAGGGTTTTTCTTTATAACCAAATTTGCAAACAATCAATATGCACTCAGTTAATTACAATCTCTGTATCTAAACAATAAAACATGCATAATAAAAAATAAAACACTCCATGTAAGACGACTTAAAAGGTGCATGATTCAAACTGAAAAAATCCAACACGCGGTGCTCAGTGTTTATAAAAATATAAATTGTTTAGCTGTAATTAACACCCGCTTAAAAAGATGGAAAATATCGTCACATTTATGAGTTCTGTATATTAAGTCTTCGCCCCAATTCTTGTATATCATCATCATAGCTTGATTGGCTTTTAAGCGACTCTTTGACGCACAGCAATGGCCAAAGGAATGTGCAACGAAACCGTTGCCGAAATTCTTGATACCGCCGATCAGGTTTAACCAATTGTTCTAAGAGGTCTTTAAGAACAGAGATACCACAATCGTCTGTATCGTTGCTATTATAATCGCAAACGTTGCATGATCTTTTGTTGTTCAGTTCTTGATCTTGATGATTACCAATTATAGTACAGCCGTCCGGTTGCGTAAGTTTGCCGTGTGCATTATTGTTCACAGCAACTCCCAGCTGCTTCGCAACAGAAACAACATTTTTACCGGTTGTTACCTTATTACACCTTTCAGGTTGTTTTTGTTTGGTTGTCGGCATCAGAGCACTTACCACCCACTGGTCAAAACCGTGGAACTCTTTTTCACCGCTCAGACACATCTCGAATGGATTTAATATCCTCTTAAGCGCTTCTACCGAATCGGATTTTTTACTTTCGGTGAGTTCAATATTTTTGGAACGATCGCCGGCAGGATAAGCTAAAAATAAGCGCACTCGTATAGCGGAGCGGCATGCGAAACAAGTACGAAAACGCTACTAAACTGCAGTCTATGAATAGGTAAACGTTATAGAATCCTTTTCTACAAAATTAATTATTTTCTAGTTATGCACAAACAAACTTTAAACTATTGATTTTCCTATGTCTTAAAGAATCTTCAATTGCTATTAAAACACTAGTCATTAGAACGACATGCAGAAAACCAAAACTCTACGTAACTCAATTACTATACTGAATCAATCTAAAAGCCAAGATATACCTTGTAAACTTCGCTGAAACATTGAATCGTTTGTCAAAAGCGACCTATTGTTGAGATTTCGGCCATCAAACGATGAATCGCTATGGCTATGACTTCCAGGTAACATAAATTCGGGTAAAACCATAATTGGATTTAAAGCTATGCCAATTAATGCTCGCGCTTGATTCATGTCTAATGAGTTGATCAGCAATCTTTTAATACCCCTGTTAGCAAAATAATAAATTTACGTTCTTAAGACGACATTAAGCTAACTATAAGCCTAGTACGACCACAGGCACAGAAACAAAACCACTGGACTCACGCCCAAGCAAAGGACGCGGAATCAATCAAATGCAAAATGACTATTAGCATTTAAATTTTAAAAAACCAGTACTACAATCAACACTGTTTAAAGCCTCAATTTGTCTTAGATTGGGTAACTGCGCCACAATACTAGACACTACTTTGGATCAAAACGTTATGTGCGTGTACTCCATTATTCCTTTATCAACATTTTTAGCGGTGTCCAGAGCCAGTAGCTTAACGATTCAGGGTACAAATAGCCACACAAGAGCAGTGAAATATTATAAAACATATAAACTCGACGTACGCAAAATTCGCTGTGGCAGGCGGCAAAAGCGTATCGATTTGTTGGGTTGTTGGACTTTTATGTAGTGCTCTTGTGTAAACAGAATTTCGGATTGCAACCCACTGAGCCCTTTCTGATGGTGTAAACGATTCCAGAAACAACAGCCTTTTAATACGTTCTTCAACCTCAGAATCAGTTCGAGGCGTTACGTCACTATAACGAAGCGAAGCTATGACATAAGTTCAATCATTTCAATCTTATAAAGCACAAACGGATAGTTTGATCCACTTACATTCCAATTAAGTTAATTGCAAATACGCTATTAGTTAACTATTCATTTGCGGTTTATAAACAATCTATCCAGATTGCTCGCACCAAGAAACTTTTCAGTAACCCTAATAATCAGCGAAATAATTTAAAAAGCCTTAACTTAAGCTTAGCAGTTAAGCTAATGCGCAAATTAGCTGTAAGTAAAATATTCAATTATCGGGTTTGGAGGCTTAATTTATTCAGATTGCTCGCATCCAAAACCGTTCAGTAACCCTAATAATCAGTTAAGTAATTAAAAGCAAATTAGCTATTAGCTAACTGTTCTATTATCGGTTATGAGGCTTGTAAACAATTTATTCAGATCCCCCGCACCCAAAAACCCATTAGTGCTGAAATCAGATTGCTTGTACGTAACCCTAATTAGTGAAAAAAGCAAGCGTCCTAATTTAGCCTTAACCAATTATGCAATTTGCCTGTAGCTAATAAGCGGCTTTAAATATCAGACCCCCAATGCGAGGTTAACAGCCCCGGATATATTGGCTTTCAAATAAAAGAAGTTATTCAAAATCGGTTCCTAAGATTCTTTTCAGACGGACGTAACGGACATCCACCTTTCGACCCTCAAGTACAAACCATAAAACCATTCGCTCAATGATACATTAAAAGAAATCATTAGCAGGAGCGACTGTTTTGTGAAGCTAAGTACTTTTTTATCCTGGAAATATTGTCAGAATTAAACGGGATACCAAAAAATGCCGCAGCGGGATAGCTCAATATCCGGCTCTGGCAGTTGCAGGATCCGTCTATTTAGTGTACACACGGTTTTGTTTGATGACATGCTATACATTTTATACTTTCCATTACAATTTAGTAAAAATATTATTATACGTTTGTGTCGTGATTTGAGCGGAGTAAATTTAAGGGATCGTGTTAAAGAAACAAAATGCTTCTCGCATTTACAAAATACATTTATGTCAATGCTAAAATAGATTCTGTTCGTAACGTAAATCTTCAATAACAACTACAGCGTGTTCTTCACGTCTGGACTCAAAATGGGCTACAATGCGGTGTGATCGGATAACCGTTTCTGATAAAAATCGTGTCCGTTCCTGTTATATAAATTATGGCAATTTCGCTGTATTAGATTCATATTTAATTGTAAATCACTTAAAGCTGCTACTGTTCGATTTGGTCCAAACTAACAAAATTCATCCAAACTCAACTATGCAATTAAATTTTTTGAAGATTTTTATAATAAATATTCCGCAGGTTATAATACCGGAGCCGGATGTCCATTTTTACCTGAACCGAACATCTGGTTGAACCCTGAAGTAGACATCCGGTTTTACCTTGAATTGTCCCTTGCGGAGTGCGGCCTACGGTTTAGTATCCGACAAAAAACCAACATCCGCGTCCGATTCCGGCATAAATGTACCGGAAACCGGATATTTGTAGTTATGATACTGAATACTATAAAACTGCTTTTGACAAATGGACATATATAACATCTTGGTACGATTACCTTTCGGAACAAGTAACGTTGTTAAGTTACTAAAATGAAAAATCCAAGCCAACAATAACTGCATAATCTTAGTTCAATAAAGCTATACTTGTGCGCGATTTAATTACTTTCTACAACACTCATATTTACGTACTATATCCGGTTAATACCCGGTTTCGGTAAAAATTCAATATCCAGCACCGGTTCCAGTATCCCGTAAATTAATATACGGTCGCATACTGGATCTACGAGTATTCACTGTAGCGGAAAAAGCGCAGCACGATAACAAAATTTCTATTCTAAGCAGGGATGGGAGCCTCGGCAAGTCTCGGTATTTCGCAGTTCTCGGTCTCATTGTTTTGAGTCTCGGTGGCTTGAACCCGACACCAGAAGTCGACGTTTCAGCAAATGTACGGTTGAATTGTCGAAGTGATGCCTGATAAATAAAATTTCGTTGCAAATCTTGAATTTTTATAATTCGCAATAATTATGAGCAAATATTCTGAAAAACACAAAGACTTAAAAGTAACATTGGCCGCTTCAATCATTTCAAAAATACAACTTACTCAATAAAACGACACCTCTTGGAAGCTGGTTGTTCTACGTCGCAATCAATTGCAGCCGAACCAAAATTATGCTCTTTAATAGCGGACAGTTTGCTATCAACAATTGAACGAATATGGGACGGCAGTGAGTCAATGAATGTATCGGTTTGTATGCGTCGCTGTGCAAAAGGCATTCTCGCTGTTGGATACACAACTCCTGTACGCGATTCAAAAACGGAGCGAACTGAAAAACTAATAAAAATGTGCATAAGTTGGCGTGCTACAAAATATCGAAACAATATTTCGAAATCACAGCATTGTGGTAAGGTTAATCGTTTTCTTGAAAGAGCTAATGTGGTGTGAAATGTTTCTATGTTTACAGACAATTTAAAGCCCGTATACTCCAGGTGCGATTAGACACCAAAAACTAACGGAGTCAGATAATTATACCGAGGCGGAGCCGGACATTCAAGCACTACACTCAGCAATCTGTGAGGAAAATGATTCAGTGCAATAATTAGGGTGCAACCGGAATTACAATTTACGGCATCCGGAATTTGAAAATATTACAGGAAACAGAAACGGAAAATGAAAAATGCATGCCACCGAAAAATTCATTTTAATTTTCTTTTTGCAATATTATTGGTGAAATAACCCTAACTAAAGACAAGTACTAACTTTACCTTCTGTATTTTGGACTTTCACAATCCACGGCAGCGTAATGTACCTTCGATGGTTTATTTTCGACGATCGGCGATTGTCAAGGTTTACATACCATACGAATGAATTTTACTTAATTTTTATCGTCATTTTTAGTAAATATCTTAATTTCCACCGACCAAAATTTAATAACGGAACTTTCAATTCCGGTTAAAATTTACTGGAATCGGATCAAAACTTGCCGGAACCGGAATCCCTGTTGCACCCTGGTAATAACCATTCCCTTAACAACAATCATCCGGCAATTTTCCTCGGACGTCAATCCTAAACCGGATATCTGGTTGCATCCTAAAAGCATGGTGCAAAGCGGAACTGGATTGTACCGGAATCGGAATAGCAAATTTATACCGGAATTGTAATCGGAATCGGTATCAAAACTAGAAATTTTGTAACTGTGCGGATAATTTGTATTGACAAATGTGTTGATTTATGTTGTCTGTTGGCTGGCATCATCTTTCAAAAAGGTTGCATGAACCAGTTGGGGAGGATTTTTTGGTTCTGTAAACGCTAATCTACAATCAATCATTGATAAGTTAACTCATCGAAAGCAATTTAATAGACAAATAACATAGAATTTTTTATGCAACGTATCAGAACAAGTAAGATTAAAATTTCAGATTTCACGTTCCTTACAGGACAGTGGGTTTCTGCGAAGTACCGCGAGCTGTCGAATGTAATTTTTTTATCCTGTCGTTATATACCGCTTGAACGAGATAAGAAGTTTCCGAAAACGTCGAGTTGCAGTCGTTGCGGTAACCAACGCTGTTAGCGAAAACAACTGAATCGTCTGCGCTGGGTTTTAAACCAAATAATTTGTGCGATGTGCATGAAACCGGGCGCTCATAGGGGACCTTGACCATTTACGTGAATGAATGCCCCCTGACTGCGCTGATAGACACAATAGCCTAAAAATCTTTGATCCGTCAGCAAGCTCAAGAGAAAATTGGTACTCTGAAGTTCTATAAAATCTGCATGTGGACACAAAAGTTTACGGTTTTGCGAAAAATTATTCCTTATCATCTATATATCACAAACATTGTCTCTGAAATATTATTTCAACATGGGTATTTTTGCAATCACTTTTGCAAACTACCATTTGGTTTGACAAACACCCCTGCGACGTTTCGACTTATGGAATCCGTGCTGGCTGGACTCAACTGGAAGATTTGTCTTATCTATCTTGTGACATTCTTATCATGGGATCCGCGCAAAGCGAATTATCGGACCGACATGCCTTATTTAGGACACCTTTTGTCCAGCTACGGATCAAGTGCCAAGGACGTGCAACTTTTCGTCGGCCTCTCGTCTTACTATAGACAATCTATTTGGTGCTTCGCTAAAATCCCACGACCGTTGCATGAATTGTATAAGAAGCATGCCAAATTCAACTGGACACCTGAATGTCAAACTGTACTTGATACGCTAAAACAGGCACTAACACCAGCATCAGTTATAAAGTTGCCTGACTTTGAGAAACCGCTTATTATCCAGACCGATGAGCGTGACCATGCGATCAATGACGTATTGAATCAAGCCTCAAAGAACGGTAAAGAACATCCAATTTCTTTTGCCGTCAGCTCGCTGACCAATGCCGAGCTAAATTACTCCGTGATCGAACGTGAAACGTTAGCAGTGTTATGTGCTATATAGCATTATCGGCCTTAGTTGTATGGTCGCATATTTGCAGTACCTAGTAACTCATCACCAACCACTTAAATGTCCACTGACTATTGAAGATCGACATGGTCGATTCTGTCGCTGGACATTACCGTTGCAAGAGTACAATATGGAGATCGACATGCATGAACTTAATTTACTCCCTAGGTCCAGAACTTGAAGTTCGTTTGACAAATTGGGCCTGCGAAGAAATTCAAAATTTCTGAAATGCGAGAACGACAATCTGAAGACGAATACGCGATTGGTGTAAAACGATTACTGCATGCTGAAGATCCCAAAACAACGAAGCAATGGAGTTTGAAAATATCATAGTCCACAAAAACGTAGCAGGGGCAAAACATCAAGCGTGCGCACCGCTACCACTACGACTACAAGTACTGTGCGCTTGTCACGGCCATCTATTTGGGAGGCAGATGGGAATTCGTAATATGTTAAACCAGACGAAGAATCGCTAGCACTGTCCAACGGTTTATAGCGACGTTAAACAATTCTGCGTTGAGTCTTCCGCTTGCGCTACGTTGAAAACCAGACGAAGTGAATAAAACCACCAATGCAGTCGATTCCAATTGGGGACCCTGTGAGATGATTGCCTCGTAATAAGTATGCAATACGTTTGCTGATTATTTTACCAAGTGAATTGAATGCTTTGCTTTGCCTGACATAAAGCGACGACAGTTGTTATGGTATTTGTCGACTAAGTCAAGTCCGATTGGGGTTCCATACATATTTTTCAGCGACCAGGGCACTATCTACCTTTCAGAAGTTATGCTCGAAGTTAGCCTGCTCCTGGCATTCAAAATTGTCTATCGCCGCTTATCACCCCGTCTGTGGTAGCCTTATGGAAAGCTTTAACAGATCAACTGAAGCCATGCTGAGTCTATACATCAGTAGTACACATAGACTGAGTCGAGCTGTTGCCGTCAGGGTGCAATTGGAATTACAATTTACCGGAACCGGAATTTGAAAATTTTACCGGAACCGGAAAGTGAAGAATGCATTTCACCAAAAATTTCATTTTAATCTTATTTTTTGCTCTATTATTTGTGAAATAACCTTAGTCGAACATTATTTTAGATTTTCGTCGTCGACTGAAGTGAAATCCACCATCAATGGCTTATATTCGGAATACAAGTGGCTTTCTAAAGAGATTCTTAAAGATTAGCAAAGTTAAAAAACGGCCAAATTATAACACCGGAATTTTTAAATCAGGTAAAAATTTACCGGAACCGGAAGGTGAAAAAATGCCGGAACCGGAACCGGAATTCCGGTTGCACCCTGGTTGCCGTATATTGGTTTCTCGTATTGCAGCCAGCAGTATACATAAGTCCACTGGAGAATCACCGTTTTCTTTTAACTTTGGACGAACCCAAGTCTGCCGGTAGATATAGCTTTGTAATAAACAACATATGTGAGCGCGACCGATCTGAATAAGTTGCGAAACTAATTCAACCGGTTACAAGAGCTAGCCACAGTGCCACTAAATGAGTGAAGGTTCGTAGATTAAACAGCGTTTCCGGAATTACGTATGGAGATGTAAAACAAACAACTGAATTAGATAACAGGACGTCTCCGAGAACGAACCAGATTTACAGGATACCATGCCCTTAGACTGTGAAACATCACCGGACATTAACCAAGCAGAGCCGCAGCAAACACAAACACAAAGCAGCCGCCAACGGTCTCCACAAAACAGACAAAATTTAAGGCCGCGTGTGAGCATAACGACCTATTCGATGAAATTGGTTACAACAACCGTTCATAAACAGATGATGTCTGCGGAAAAAATTATATTTTGACACGTATCACTGCCCCACATGTAGGTGCATGAATCCGAATATGGCAATTCGTACGGGTAACCGCGAAAATCGCTGTGTTCTCCACCAGATTCCGTTCTGATTTAATGTCAAACGAAAAACCCATATCCGTACGCGGTTCCGATCTATGGTATAAACCTACCAGATGCCAGGAATTTACGGTTTTAATGCCGAATATCAAAAACTGGTTTTTACACGTGAGTACATTTAACATCTTGCTGCAATTGCATTTCCGTACAAGCTGAGTAGATCAAAAGTAACACAAAAATCCAAGTCATCAATTAATTTTAATTCAGTAGACGTATATATACTTTTACACGGCTCAATTATTTCCAACAGTGTACAATTTAACATGCTATATAAGGTAACATCCGGTTCCGGTACAAAATCAGCTATACGGCTCCGGTATTGCGTCAAAATAATATCCGGTCGAACCCTGCTACTGCAGTGAATAAAATCACATGTCGACTCTCAGGCTCGACGGTAAACTGTATAATCGTAGACAATTTCGTACTGCCTCTCGCTATAAAATTGGCTACACGTCAAGATGAATAAAACAGAACTTACGTCTCTGCACATAATTCTGGTGTGTTCTTGAACTAGCACTAAACTTCTTCCCGCCTTTGTAATTTCGCTGTTTGCCGTCTTTATTTAACGGCACGTGAGGAAAGGTCGCATTTGGCTTTGATACGATGCTCCAGCGTGTCTACAAAAATATCTAAGCTAAAACAATGCAGTTAACAATTCGGTTCTTACCGGCCGTCGGTGTTTATTTCTTATACAATCCAGGCACCGTGGGACTTAAAATACCGTTATGGCACATAAAATTTTTCTGTCAATCGCCAAATTGGGAATTAAAATTTCTGTGTGGTTTATTGAAATTTTTCTTTAACAGCTAATAAGCTTAGTAAACCCGCAGATGCAGTTTTCTACCTTAGCTTTGCATCGTCTCTCATCACAAAAAAATATTTGACATAACTGGCGCCAGAAAATTAGTGATTGGTCGCCAATTGGCGCCTAGGTATAAAAAAAAATATACCCAACCGATTGTGCTAATATGTTGCGTAGATTATAAAGGAATTTTCCAACCAGTTGGTTTGAGTAACTAATATATTATCACTTTACATGCTGTAATTCTTATTGTTGTCTGGTACAGCGCTGTAAAACATTTTTCAAAGGCCAGTCGAGTATGGAGGCTATCACAAGAGGGAATTTTCCCAAAATGCCGTTGCAAACCGCCCGTAATGCTTACTTTACACGCCATTGGAGTTCGTCCGCTTAACAATCTTGACACAGCAGTCCATCGACTGGACCCAAATAACTCTACACCTTGCTTCAAGATTTCATCTTCCGCAACCGACCATTGTCCAGTACGGATATCTGGTCGCAGAGTGTTATTCCATCGTTCTCGACACTGAATTGAATTACGACCACCAACAATAGCAGCAATTGATCGCCACTCACGTGGTCCAATTTTTCTTACCGCTTCGAGAAGCCGCAAATCTTCTTCTGGTTTCCATTTGCCATGCGTAGAATGACTAATTCGTATCCAATGATTGTATAGCTAAACAACTTGCTGAATTGCTGGCAAAAACAATTTCAGTTGGAAGCAAAAAACTAATGTCATCAAAGGTGCTGATAAACTACGCAACTTCCGCAATCTCATGCACACACCGAGTAACTTATTGAAGAGAGAGGAAATGGGCACTGAAGCTATATCCGACAAAAAATGATCCGTATTCGGTTCCAGTATCCGATATAAACTTACGATGATACAGGATATTTTCTGTGGTGGTCCCGAATTCTAGGACTGTAGTTTTTCAAAGTGAGCGTCTATAACATCTTGCTGCAATTGCATTTCTGGACAAGTTAAGAAGTCCATATATTTTACGTAATACAAATTTTTCAAATAGTGCACAAGTTTAGATGTTATGTTCGATTAATTTCCGGTTGCACCTTGATGCATCGTCATTCGACAAACCAGCAAGTGGGTTCAAATTGACGCGTTCAATACAGGGTGGTAAGAATTCGGATTCGGTAAAAATTTGCGGTTCGGATGCGGGTACGAAAAGCCAAAACCAACAATGTTCGGCCATATGTTTTTCAGTTTTAAATAAAATTTTTAAATAACTGATTGTTATACAAACCAAAATAAATTGTTTCAGGTTACAAATCTCAAAACTGACGTCGGACACGAAATATATTAACTATTTTTAAAAGTTATTCGGCTAGCATTACGTTGATACCCTGGAACAAATTACAGATATAACTGAAACTTGCAATATGCAAGATTCAGATTCGGCAAATTAGCAATAGATTCGGATTCGGTCAAATCGTGGATCCAGTACCACCCCGGTTCAATGCCAGCGTTAATAAAACATCCACATTACCTGTACTCGGCTTCTGCCCTCCATATAATACGCAACTTGCTCCCAGGGTATATAGTCACCAACTCGACACGAATTGACAACTTCTCGCATTAAATCTGTTTCATCTGCTGTCCATTTTCCTAAGTCAGAAAACAAAACCATTGCACCGAAACAAAATTTTAGTATGAGAATTAGGGTTATTTGGTTCGTTACGGTCTCTGAAAACTAGAATATCTGAACAAACCTATTCAGTTTCATTATATTATTGTCAATTTTAATCAGCGTGTATGATCTAATGACTGTTATGAATAGGGATGTGCCGATTAATCGGCATCGGTAATAATGGACAGTTTTCGTGAGTATCGGCATCGGCACTGCAAAAAATTGCCGATTCTTTGCCGATAGTTTTTGCACATAACAGTCAGTTTGAATGCTATCAGTTTCATTTGTGGACGCATATCACTGTGACCGGTCAAGAAAACTGATATCTTTCGTGCGTTTGTGTTTGACAAAACGAATTGAAATGAACCGTTCGTCTAAAATTATAATCGTTTATGATGGTTAGGGTTTAAGTCTTCACATAATGATGTAATGCAATATCCTATTTGTTCATTAAACATGGTGTACTAAAGTTGGAATCGACATCAGTTCGGCATCGGCAAAATTTCAAAATAAGAATCGGCATCCGTATCGGCAAAAATTTTGGTATCGGCACATCCCTAGTTATGAACCTATTTAGTTTCTTTATACCAATCGTAGTGGGACTACATGTATTGAGCTAAGCTCGAACACACGTAAGCAGTTAAGCTAATACGCAAATTCGTTATTAGCGAACTATTCATTTATTAGTTTTGGAGGTTTAAATTTATTCAGATTCCTCGCACTCAAAAACCCTAAAGTAGCCCTAATAATTTGAGAAATAATTTAAAAAGCCATTATTTAGGCTTATCAATTAAGCAAATAGGCAAATTATCTATTAGCTAACTATTCGATTGTAGGCAATTTATTCAGATTCCTCGCGCCCAAAAACACATTATTGTTAGAATTAGATTGCTTGAAACCCTAATAATTAGTAAAATATTGCAAAAACGCCCGTTTTAGGCTTATCAAATTATGCTTATACACAATTATGCTTATATACAAATTATCTATTAGCTAACTACTCAATTATCGGTTTTAGACGTTTGTAAACTATTGAGATTCCTCGCACCCAAAAGCCTTCAGTATACCCAGATAATTAAAATGTCTTAATTTTGTCTTGTCAATTAAGCTAATATGCAAATTAGCTAGTAGCCATCTATTCAACAATCGGGTCTGGAGGTTTGTAAATAATTTATTCAGATTCCTCGCACCCAAAAACCCATTATTATTATTATTGAAATTAGATTGCATGTAACCCTAATAATTAGTGAAATATTGCAAAAACGCCTCATTTAGGCTTCAAAACTATGATAATATGCAAATTATCTATTAGCTAACTACTCAATTTCGGTTTTCGAGGATTGTAAACTGTCTGTTCAGATTCCTCGCAACCAAAACCCTTTAATGCTGAAATTACATTGCTTGTAACTGTAATAATGCGCCGTTCACAAGTATTTTGTCAACAGTGCTACAAAATATGCCATAGCCCAACAATATCACGAGGTCATTTTCAAAATGACCTCGTGATAGCCTTGGGCTATAAGAGAAATCTCTTATAGCTCAGGGCTATCACGTGTCAGCCCCTTCCTCGAAACTCGTGATAGCCCTGAGCTATCAGCTATCACAAACCTCCTCGAATTTAGCCACAGACAACACATACACAAACACAATACAATCGCACACAACGCAAATTAACACACAAACAACACACAAACCTATCAAGCTACATATTGTAAAATTTTCAAATATTCGTTTTAGCCCTGAACTAGGGCAACTTTTGTGGCACTGTTCGATTTTCATTGAAACGTTGCAAAATATTGCATCCTAACTGTAATAATTAGTGAAATAATGTAGAAAGTCCTAATTTAGGCTTCTAATTATGCAAATTAGCCTGTAGCTAATAAACGGTTTAATCGGTTCAGCCGTACGTGAGATTCTTTTCGGACGGACAGACGGACATCCACCTTTCGACCCCAAAGTACAAAACATAAAATGCTTCACTAAACTACGAGCTTCGCTGGTAGTTTCGCTTCGCTCAATTATTGTCAATTTTATTCAGCGTGTTCATCTATATATACTCTATGGCTAACTACGCTATAAACAGAACATCTTGTTAATTAAGGCTCTACAGATTATTCTTCCATTCCACAGTAATCACAAATACTCGAATTGGAGAGAAAATGTTTATACATATGCTTATTTAGTTGGCAAAGCCCAATCACTATTTGTGTTAGTAATCTAATTCTAGTCCTGTTACGTCGCACAGTGACGCTAGTATATTTTAATTCTGGGTTACTAAAACATTTCTTTGTAGTTCAGCAGGTGTTGATCCCTCGCCATCTCTGATTTGAGTGTGGAATACACCAATTTTGGAACATATTTTGAATTTTTCTTTGCGGTACTCCTATAATGAGTATATATAGTCGTACTATTAACTAATGAATACCTTTCGTGCAACTGGGATTGATGTCTGTTTGATATTTTTCGAAACACTGAAACGCGGAGCGTTTTGTTCCAAGTTGACTCGCAATTTCGCTCCAGATATTACCGTCATTGAAATTATTCTGATTTGCAGAGACCAACTGAAATGGAAAGAACTCCTGAATAAACCAGCCGAGATCTATACTAAATTTTTGAACACAACTAATGCTGTTACAGCCCTTATTGCTTTGATCAAAACGATTGATTCGAAACGTAAAACACTCATTAGTTTGAACCTTCACTCCCTACTATTTTACAAACAGTATATATAGAACTGCAACCCAGATTTCACATATATGCCTATTAATGTTTGAGTTAACAAAGTTGTGTTTTGTAAAAACATAGACTTTGCTTTAATAATACATAATAAACACAATCTATTGATTGTATGGCAAAAAACCATCAGAAAGACAAAACTACAAAGTCAAATTGTACTTTTGATAACGTTTGGGCTTCCTGTTTGGACCATTTTTCAGACCGATTGAATCGCGGATGCAGTTCATTTTCCCAATGTAATCGACACTCAATAGGTGTTCTGGTGCCCCCAACGTTATAGCTAGAAATTTTGAGCCAATCAATGTTTACAGCGTGGGAGCCATTCACTAGCGCGAAAACTTCATCATCACGCATTTTTCTAAAAAACTCAAACTGGATATATACATTTTGCAGCCTATGCAATGCATTGGAACACGTTAACCAAACGAAATGCCCTGCCACTGCCTAAAATATGAAAATGAGAACTGAAGACCGAAATAAAGAAAAAACAGAAATAATTAGATAAAGGTATTCAAGTTAATGCAACTCAAAACCAGTTACGAAGTAGTAATATAGGTAAAAATTATTGTGCAAATATATTGCCGATCTTACAGACATACTACAGATTGTATTTAGTTCGTTTTTAATTCCGAATTAACGACCTGGTCTTCATCCCTGCATAGCTGCACAATAACTCACTTGTACTGATTTAATTCCCAGTTTATGCGTGAAACCTCTTCGTTCAGCTCAATGATACGTTGTCTATCAGTTACAACACTAGCGGCACTAATTTTTTCTCGCAGTAATTCTTTTTTAGACAGAAGAGGCATTGTAATGCACTCTAAGATTGACGCACGAATCCCATCCAGCAGTTTTCGTGACTCTGCATTCGTCCATTTCCGCGGCGGCTGCACTAGAGGGTCAAATTCGTTCGCCTACCAATACAAACCAATTAATCACTACACAAAACACAGTAACATGCAAATTAGTTATTAGCTAACTATCCATTTATCGGTTTTGGGGGTTTATAGACAATTTATTCCGATTGCTTGCACCTAAAAACTGTCCAGTCTCCCTAATAATTATTGAAATAATTTAAAAAGTCCTAATTTTGTCTTGTCAATTAAGCTAATATGCAAATTAGCTAGTAGCTAACTATTCGACTATCGGTTTTGAGGGTTTGTAGACATTTTATTCAGATTCCTCGAACCCAAAACCCTATTATTATTGAAATTAGATTGCTTGTAACCTTAATAATTAGTGAAATATTGTAAAAATGCCTAATTTAGGCTTATCAATTATAACTTATATGCAAATTATCTATTAGCTAAACTACTCAATTATCGGTTTTAGAGGTTTGTAAACAATGCATTCAGATTCATCGCACCAAAAAACCTTCAGTAACCCTAATAATTATTGAAATAATTAAAAACTCTGAATTTTGCCTCGTCAATTAAGCTAATATGCAAATTAGCTATTAGCTAACAATTCAATTATCGGTTTTGGAGGCTTGTAAACAATTTATTAAAGTTCCTTGCCCCTAAAAACCCTTTAGTGCTGAAATTAGATTGCTTTTAACCTTAATAATTAGCGAAATATTGTAAAAATGCCTAATTTAGACATCAATTATAACTTATATGCAAATTATCTATTAGCTAACTACTTACAGTCATGGACAGAATTAAGTGCGCAGAAACCGCGACTGCGTCCACTGCGGTTGCGGTTTTGTAGCCGCGTCTGAGTGTTTCAGCGATCGCGTTTCAAACGCGGTTTGAGACACAATCATAGACGCGATTTTAATTGCGTCCGCGGTCGCGGATTGAACCCCGGTTGCAGTCGCGGTTTGCGATGCGATCGTAGACGCGATTTTAATTGCGTTCTCAATCGCGGTTCGAACCGCAGTCGCAGTAGCGGTTTCAACCGCGGTCGCAGTCGCGGTTTTTGCGCTCACGTAAATTGCTGTTGCGAGCGATCGCGATTGCGTCTGCGAGCGATCGCGATTCGAACCGCGTTTGGGTCGCGACCGCGGTTGCACTTAATTCTGTCCATGACTGTAATTATCTGTTTTAGAGATTTGTAAACAGTCTATTTAGATTCCTCGCACCCAAAAACCCTTTAATGTCGAAATTCGATTGCGTGTAACTGTAATAATTACTGAAATAATGTAGAAAGTACGCTTAACTAATTATACAAATTAGCCTGTAGCTAATAAACGACTTAAAATTTTAAAACCCAAATGCGAGGTTAACACTCCAGGATAATTGGCTTTCAAACAAAAAAGTTTGTCAAAATCGGTTCAGCCGTTCCTGAGATTCTTTTCGTACGGAAGAACATCCACCTTTCGACCCCAGAGTACAAAACATTAAACGCTTCGCAGAAACTCCGAACTTCGCTCGGAGAATCGCTTCGCTCAATAATTAGAACAACGCCGACAATGCCCACAGTAAATTCTTTGTTTTCTTACCTTATTCAATGAATCAGAGTTGGGCCTTGGTACCATACCTGCATTGTCATGGAAATATGGAAACAAAAACAGATTCAATGGATTCTGAAATAATACTTCGAATTTATACACGTATATATTACATTCTAATTATTAGAGTCGACCCGGTGCTAGGGCCGTCACCAATCGGGTCCAAGTTAGAACACGTAAAGATAACAATCCACATGAACTACGGTATACGTAATACTTCGGGTCCAGATTAGAACACGTAAAGATAACTACGTATCGAAAGGAACTACGGTATATGTAATACCTATATGGTGGCTAATAATGTGAAAGTAAACAATCTATTGTGTAGTGTGTACAGCAAACCGTGAAAAAATAAAAAATACAGTGTATAGTGATTTCGGGTGATTTTCATATCTTTCAAATGAGAACCGAGCGTGATAGAATTGTATTTCATGCGAGTCAATTAAAGACTATGTATAAAGACTGGTCCCGACAAATAACGTGTCGGTGTCATTCCCGACCTCGGAGTATCTCTCACACCTTAGTTTTACAATTTACATACAATAAGAACTTTCAATTTATACCATAACAATGAACATATACCTATTTGGCATTACGAAAATCCTTATTTCACTCCGTTAAGTACTGTTAATATAATAAGTACGTATATCTTTGAAAACCCCGCCCACTGCGCAAGGTCATAGAGTATGCCAATATTCCACAGCTGGCATTTCGCTAGCCCAATATCGAGTGAGGGCTTTTTAAAGGTGCCCCCATGTCCAACCCGGAGGGACTTGCCGAGTGGAGGAGGGCTTTCAAGAAAGCCCGCGGGTAAAACCAGCGATGACAAAAATGGCAATTTTTGAAATTTAAATGTTTCAACAAAATGTTTGCTTAATAAATAATTTTGAGTTTAAGGCCTTTAATTGATAAGCATCAAGACGGATTTCAACTGTTGCAGGTTCTTGTATTGCCTGCCCTGATGCACCTTTAGTTCGATCGATGGCAAAAAAGCCGAAGGTCGGTAGCAAAAAGCCCAACGCCGGCAAAAATCCCGCGCCATATTAGCAATTCAGTCTGGTTCTGAAGAGGGTGAAGACGGGGAGGATGATTGTGTAGTAACCAGTTATGATAAGAGTGCAGCCGCCTCTCATACGAGCGATTTCACCGGATTCAGCGGTAGCGAGGTGGATGTTTTCGAAAACCAAAAGACATTTTAAAAGCGCGAAAGCGCTCGTAGTCAAAGGGTGGGGCGGTTCGTCTAGGCGTGTGCTCGATCACTAAGGGCCAGGGCAATTATCAACACTAGGGCAAGGCAACGGCAACATTTGGGCAAGGCAACGGCAGCACTTTTATCTTTTTTCACACCTTTCCAACGAAATTGCAAACCCGGGGAGATTTTTCGAGTGATGGGGCTGAATCTGTGGAAATTTGCCGAGTGGAGGGACTTTAGTCTTGTAAGCCGCCCCACCTTTCCACCCCCCAGCATCGAAACGCCAGCACCAGAATTCCTGTTCCAGCCGGCATTCCTGCAAAATATCGATTCATGTTCCGGTTCAAGTTATGGCATATCAGAACGCAGGAACCGGAATTTTTAAGCAAGTTTGTAACGGGTGTATATCCTAAAAAGTATAATAGTAATTCGGCTTTGAAATTATTTGAAGTTCCTGTTCCTGTTCTTGTTCCAGTTCCAGCAAAATTTACTTCCTGTTGAAACCCTGAAAACTGGTTAAGAAAAACGAAAAAAGTCGATGAGCCAGCAATCCAGCATGTTTGTCTAATGTTGATTGGGCAAAACCAAAAACCACATGGTTCCAAAGTTTAGACAACTTCGTTACGTCCCTAGCGCTTGAAAGGAACCGGAATTTGAAATGATTTTTATTACTGAATTACTGTTTTACTTTTACATAGAAAAACTAGATAAAACGAGACTTTAGCAAAAAAATTTTGCAAATCCACCATCGGGTTTTCAACTGACGCGTTATCAACAAATTGAACCAGCTGCAAACACATTCATGTCGAAAAATTTTTTTAATATGTATACACAGATTTTAGTATTTAAAGGATTATGAATACTTAGTTACAGGGTGCTTAGCGGAACTGGATTATTACGTAATCGAAACCGGAACAGCGAATTTAAACCCGAATTGTAATCGGAATTGGAATGGGAACCAGAAATTGTGACCGTACAGATATATAATTTGTATTGACAAATATAATGATTTTGGGTGTCTGTTGGCTGGAAACAATTTTCAAAACCGTGGCATGAACAAATTGATGATTTCTGGTTCTGTAAAACTAAACAACAATCAAATGTTGATAAATTAGCTCATCGAAGCAATTTAACAGATAAATGATACAAAATTTTCATGCAACGTATCACACATGTAGAATTAAAGTTAAGACTTCAAAATTCCGATTCCGATTCATTGTACAATCAGAATCGGAACTCGTTTTGAATCGGAACCTAGACCAAGGGAGAAAGACAAATTCCCGTTTTTCCTGCTCAACGTTTACAATAAACGGATTTCAGTTGCACTTATTCATTTTTACTATAATTTTTTGCTGTTTTAGTGATGTCAAAACACAGATAGTATTTATAGATGACATTTAAAGAATCGTGCCATAAAAGTTCCAATTAACGGTAAAATACCATTTTGATAAACGCTAAAAAGCGTTTACTATTAATAGAGCTTCAACGTACTGGCGATTGTCGATTCATTTCCGTCGGCAAAAAGATGAAAACGTAGTTTTGACACTGAAAGCGTTCTATATTTTATCGTGTGTTATATTCCAGTATTTGCGTTTAGTATTTATAAATTGTAAGTTGATGTAACATTTTATTATGGTAGAATGACACAGAAGTACAAAACAACATACAAAACTTTTGTTAGAAAAAATTGATTTTTATGCTCGGTAACGGTTAAAAATTGACCGAGACCGAGACCCAACAGTCTCAGTCTCGATTCTCGGTTTTTGACCGAGACCGCACATCCCTGTTTAGCAACATCGGAATGATAGCAAAAATAGGAATAAGAATAGAATTTTTGCAGGAATTGCGGCCGGAACCGGAAATCTGGGTGAAAATCCGCTACAACGTCAATACACCGAGGTTCAGTTACACGTGATGCATTTTGCAGATCACGCATGAACTGAAAACTAACCTTTAGCAACATTTTGCTGCTTTTGTCGGTGTCTCCAAACACGGTCTGCAGCTGGTTTTCGATGGCCGCTTGTTTATCCCGACAAGACGTAATCGCAACGGAGATACGTTCCATGCAACTTTCGATGACATCTTGATATGCCTGGTTTAAAGCAAGCAATGCTTCAGACGAGGCCGGAATTTGCCCTTCGGCTATTGAAGACATAACATCGTCGAGCTGTTCCAGCTGAAAAAAACACATTGGTTTGAATTGAACTTATTTTGTTTTAACTAGCAGCATCCAACCGGATCTTAGCTTACCGCAAACTATACGTAATCAACGCCGAATAGCAAGTAAATTGTCTGTACCGGTTATTATCTGAATATATACATATTAAAGATGTCCTGGGGCCTGGGCCCGGCCCCTAAAGCACCGGCACCGGGTTCGGGGCAAGCACGTTATTTGCCAAGGTTTAGCCGAAGTCAGTTTTTATATACTATCCGTAATAGACTCGCTTGAAAAACAACCATATCGCGCTCGATCTACGTTTGAAAAATATGAAAATGACAAGAAATTACGTACTGTACGTACACGGTATGTCATATTTTCCCACAATCTGCTATACACAGTACACAATAAAGTGTTTATTTTCTCACTGTAAGCCACTACATACATATAACGTGTAGATATCGTAACTCATAATGATAATTATCTTTACCTGTTCTAACTTAGCAGCACAGGTTGGTACTAACCTCGGGAAAACTCTAATACATGTTTGGTCCACCCAGAACTATGTTTATTGTTTGTTGAACTGATATTAACTGATATCTTAGGTTACTCATTTTAATCTTAGGTTACTCATTTTACTGCTGATTTGTTTGACTAAATGTCAAGTCGCGGTTAAAATCCACAAAACAAAATAAAAATTCAATTTTGTGAACACGATTGCACTGACCGCAAAACTACGATGTTCCGACACGACGTTTCCAGTTTTGCAACAGTATGTACTTCCCGAAGGTAACTGAACATTATTCCTCGCCGTACACCTAAAACATTAGCTAGCTCGATAATAATAGACCCTGAGCAAATAGAAAAAACTGGAACGAGATGTGACAAAAATTTGCAAGAAACCAGTCATAAATGAAAACTTCAACCAGAAATTCTAAGCTATACTGCTAAATTATATCGCACGACGTACTCTTGTGTATCGGACTCAGACAGAGAAAGTGCTTGTTCCAACCTCGCCACGTCATCTTCTAAATCGGTCTGTTCAAAGTATATCACAGACATTCTAGCGTTGCTTGGATATTAGTACAAGCAAATATAAATTCAGGACTATAAAAATCCTCTGCCTTTATTATTCTACTTCCACGAAGAGCAAACATCACACTCTGAGAAATGTCACTCATACACGTTGACATTATATATGATAAAAGTTAAAAATGTTTTGATTGATAAGGTTGCCAATTTACGCTGTTTACTAATATAAGACGAAGTTGTTTAATCAGTTTAAGTGTATACATCGTATGTTAGCTTATATTGCGATTTTCACTACGTTCGCTAAGGGCACTCACTGGTCTGGCTAATATTTAAAGAAGATTGTATACCTAGTCTGCAGGGTGGCACCGAATCCACGATTTGACCGAATCCGAATCCAGTGCTAATTTGCCGAATCCGAAACCGAATCCGAAGCCTGCATGTTGCAAATTTCAGATATAACTATAATTTGTTTAGAATATCAACGAAATGCCAGCCGTATAACTTATAATACGTTAATATATTTCGTCCCGACGTCAGTTCTGAAATTTCTCACCTGAAATAAAAAATATTGATTTTTATAGCAAGGTATTTAAAAATTTTATTGCTTAAAAATGAAAAACATATTGCCGAACATTTGTTGGATTCGGCTTTTGGATTCGGCTTTTCCAGCCCCAATTAGAAAAGTAACCGGGAGGGGTATATAAAGAGAAACCGACAGCAACGGAATATAAGTGATAGCGTTGCTCAACAAAAGGCAATGACACCAACCGCATGACTTGTCAAAACCTTAGACTATGCTAGTGGCACAAAGATTTAGAAACTGGGTAAAAGCGAATCCATGATTTAACCGAATTCGAGTCCGCTGGTACATTGCCGCCAAATCCAAATCCGAATCTTGAAATTTGCAAATTTCAGATTACGCAATATGCCCCAACCGAGTTCCTTTTAAACGTTAATGAATCTCGTGCCCGACCTCACGTCTAAGATTTGTGACATAAAACAAAAATATTGATTTAACAAGTTATTTAAAAATTTTATTGCCCAAAAATGAAAAAATATTGCCGAACATTGTTGGGCTCGGCTTTTGGATTCGGATTTTTCACAACGTATCCGAATCCGTACTGCAAATTTGTGCCGAATCCACGAATCCAAACCTTTGTTGCAACCCCGATTTGATGATGCCAAGTCAATTTTGTGGGACCTTGAGAAAGCCACTTGTGCTCGCCCATAGACGATGCGACAAAGCACCGCGGTGGCAAAATCGCAACATCTAGTTAAGACAAACAGAGCAAAACAATGGGATCCGACGGAGTCAGGACAGAGTCCTCCTACCCTTATGACAACAACATCTATGCTCAATCGTGATGTAACCCAGTCTCGTAAGAACGCCTCTCAATATCAGCTGCAAGCATTCAGAGCTAAAAACCGTCGCACCCCAGCCTGGGGGCAATGACAAATTGCCCCGCTAGAACAAAATCCTACGTTGGCAGTCAAGGGACGACCCTGTAAAAAAACCGGGAGACGTGACATGCGGATGCACGGAGGCGAAATGAAACCTCATGCTGATGCTGCACATCGGTTAAAATACTGATGCATATGCAGTGGCGTCATATGCAGCACAGCAGTAACACGTGGAAGAACGTAGATACAGGAGTGTAATGTTGAGGTTCTTATAAGGCATAAAATCGGAATACTCTGGTAGCGCATTGGACAAAGAATCTGTCGTCCATGGGTCATGATCAAAACCTCCTACGCATGCCTGTCATTTTCAGCTGTAAGCACTTAGGATAAAAAACCGGCGTATCCTAGCCTACCAACTTATCACACACGACTTGAAAAAATATCGCGAGCGAGCGAGCCAAAAGCACGACAGTATTTGACTGGTATATGCCATACTAGTACACTACAGAGTTCGGTGTGGAGTCTGCGTGGGAGAATTCTTGTATAATATGAAATACTTCAAGGTACTAGAATTTGAAAAAAGTAAGCAAAGGCTGGAAGGAAGCCAGGATTTAGGTTGAGTTTCGAATAATTCTTAATAGGAATGTGCCGATTAATCGGCATCACTATTGGTAACAAATAATAAGCACTTTTCGTAAGTGTCGGGAAATCGGCATAGTCTCAAAACATTTTTTATTATAAAGTGTGACGTCTAAACCACCCTACAGACCTCCCGGCATAGCGCTTATGTAATTGTGAAGCATTGCGCAATTTTTATTACTATCTTTAGTCTTGAGCTAGTCGGATTCTCACCGTGCAAGGGGCAAGGCGTGACCGGATATCCGGTGCCGCGATAAAAACTGATATCTGAATCCAGTATAATTTGCTTTTTACAAGTAAGCGTCTTTAATGCCTTGTTGAAATTACATTTCTGGGCAGTCAGGAAATTCAAATTTGGATATTTTAGTTATTTTTAACTTAAGCGATCGAGAATTTCAGAAGCAGTTCTGAATTTTATAACTATGGATGTGCCGATTAATCGGCATCGGTAATAATCGACACTTTTCGAAAGTATAGGCATTTGTTACGGTCTCTGAAAACTAATATCTGAACTGAAACCTTGATGACTCTGGTATGAACCTATTCAGTTTCATTATATTATTGTCAATTTTATTCAGCGTGTATGATCTAATGACTGTTATGAATAGGGATGTGCCGATTAATCGGCATCGGTAATAATGGGCAGTTTTCGTGAGTATCGGCATAGGCACTGCAAAAATTTTCCGATTCTTTGCCGATACTTTTTGCACATAACAGTCGGTTGGAATGCTATCAATTTTATTTCTGGGCGCACAATGGCATGTCTGATTCTTATTAAATTATAATCGTTTATGATGGTTAGGGTTTAATTAAGCCTTCATATAATAAAGTAATGTAGTATTCTATCTTCTTATTAAGCATGGTGTACTAAAGTTGGAATCGGCATCGGCATCGGTTCGACATCGGCAAAATTTTATAATAAAAATCGGCATCGGTTCGGCAAAGTTTTAAAATAAAAATCGGCATCGGCAAAAATTTTGGTGTCGGCACGTCCCAATTTATAACACACCAAAACCTTGAGCACGCTAAAAGTACAGCGAAAAAATAAAATATTTCAGCATACACAAAATCCGGTATCGGTTCCTGTTCCGGTAAAAAATTCAATATTCGTAACCGGTAATTTAATATCCGGCGCACCCTGGTTTGTATGCCTCCTGAAAATTTTTTAACCTCTCTAGCCTCCCTTTGCGAGTGGCAACAGAGGTTCGGATTAGGATTCGGCAAAAACTTGTGATTCTGATTCAAATTCGGATTCGGTTGTGAAAAAGCCGAATCCAAAAGCCGAATCCTACAGTGTTCGGCAATATGTTTTTTCAGTTTAAACAACAAAAATTTAAATATCATGTTAAGTTATGCGGCTAGAATTGCGTTGATATTCTGAAACAAACTAATATATAGATATAGCTCAAATTTGCAACATGCCAGATTCGGATTCGGATTCGGCAAATTAGCAATGGATTCTGATTCGAATTCGGTTAAATCGTACATTCCGTGCCACCCTGCCAATTGCAAACGGCCCTGCTACCTTTGAAAAGCGCCGCAAGTAACAATGTTTTCGAAAATTGAGCAGTAATAACCCTCGCGAGCGAAACAAGCGAGAAAGCAGACGCAATTTTTGTATATAATCTAAATTATGTTCATCTGTGTCACACTAGTGCTCACCCAGCTCCTAGCTATGTCATTCATTTGCATGCAATCCCCAATCTCGGTCTCGGTCTGGTATCGTGATTTATACATAACCGGTGTCTGTTAGCCTTGCCATATTGCTTGCTCATCCGTAAAACGACTGTGCTTTAACATTCTTGCAAAATTCTTATAAAACTTATTGTCTTTTCTGCTAATTTCGCTTATGTCAGTTACGTGTATTTTACATATACTTCATATTATGTTTTCAGGTACTAAAACCCTAATTTCCTACCAAATTCTATCCGTTCAGTACATTGCGCATTCCCATTTCTGCAAATTCTTTCCCCTTTGACTCTTTTGTGCCAATCCCTACAATTCATAATCTGAAGCATAGGTTTTGGTTGGAAAACGGGAAAAGTGGAAAATTCTAATGATTAGATTTTATTAACCCTGGGTTGGTAGGGAAAATCAGAAGGATAGGTTTTGGTTGTAAAACGGGAAAAGTGGAAAATTCTAATGCCTAGATTTTTATCCTGGGTTGGTAGGGAAAATCTGAAGCATAGGTTTTGATTGGAAAACGGGAAAAGTGGAAAATTGAAATCCCTAGATAATTTCTAATTTCTTGGTTAGTATGAAATATCTGAAGCAAAGGTTTTGGTTGGAAAACCGGAAAAGTGTAAAATTCAAGCGTAAGGCATAGGTTTTGGTTGGAAAACGGGAAAAGTGGAAAATTCTAATGCCTAGATTTTTACCCTGGGTTGGTAGGGAAAATCTGAAGCATAGGTTTTGATTGGAAAACGGGAAAAGTGGAAAATTGTAATGCCTAGATTTTTACCTGGGTTAGTAGGGAAAATGTGAAGTATAGATTTTGGTTGGAAAACGGGAAAAGTGGAAAATTCTAATGCCTAGATTTTTACACTGGGATGGTAGGGAAAATCTAAAGCATTCGGTTGGAAAACGGGAAAAGTGGAAAATTGAAATGCCTAGATAATTTCTTGGTTAGTATGAAATATCTGAAGCAAAGGTTTTGGTTGGAAAACGGGAACAGTGTAAAATTCAAGCGTAAGGCATAGGTTTTTGTTGGAAAACAGGAAAGTTGAAAAATTGTTAATGGTCTAACTTTTACTTGGTTTGTGGGTAAAATGGAAAGCATAGGTTTTGGTTGAAAACGGGAAAAATGGTAAGGTAATGACTAGCTTTTACCCTGGGTTGGTAGGGAAAATCTGAAGCATAGGTTTTGGTTGCAAAACGGGAAAAGTGGAAAATTTTAATGCCTAGATTTTTAACCTGGGTTGGTAGGGAAAATCTGAAGCATAGGTTTTGGTT